>JAOTRH010072643.1:0-17767 GCA_034768845.1 Heliamphora exappendiculata | reverse complement strand
CTCAAGACATAATTTGAGTTAGGGCCGGGAGTTCAGTCAGGACCTTTAGTGGAATAAGTTCTGGTTTGTACGAGAAAGGATCTAGCTCGGGGACAGAGTTAGGGATATCCAATTTTCTCGTACGGTTAGCCCGAGTCCTATACTTCCTCGTGATCTCTCACGTAGCCCATTATACGCACGGATAGTTTTCTTGTTGGTTTTGATAATTATTTAATTTAATTAGAATGCCAATTTTGCTGCCGGGAACATTCAGAGATTAAATTAAATAATGAAGGGGCATTTTTGGATTTTGGCACACCTAGGGATTACTCCCTAGGTGGCCGGCCCTAGGAGATGAAATGATTGATTTTTATGTTAAGTATATATCTCCATATCCTTTTAGGAAAGAGGATGTACACTTAACATATCTTTTGATATATATCCTTAACATATTTTTTGATATATGGAGATATATATCAAAAAGAGGCTTTTAATAAATACCCCAACCCATTAATTCTCCTAACCTAGCCGCCACTCTCTCTCTCTCCCTTTTGGCAATCCATATTTTACCTTTTGGAGATAAGTGTGAGAAGAAACCAAGGTAAGAGTACACGAAGATCCGGATCGGTGCCCACTCGCCGGGATCGTTGCGTGCATCAAGATATACGTGAGAAGATCGTTGGGTCGTCTCGGATCGTTGGTCAACATCAAAGAAACTTGCCCAAGTTTCTTGAAGGTATATTTAATTATAAAATATCAAATTATTTTATTATTTTTCATGAAAATCGCACAACGTCGATTTTTACGGTTACGACGTCGTTCTTCAAACTTTTTCTGCTGCGCAGCTCTAAGAATGGTATCAGAGTAAGGCAGCATTTTTCATGAAAAATATGTCTCCTAACCTTTGTTTTGTAGCATATGTCGTTATGATCCGGTTCATTAATCGTTTGAATGTATGGTTTATTTATATCGTTTTTTGACCGCGTATCTTGACGGTTTTTAAATCGAGATTAGGTTGAATATAAGTCTCGCGAGTGGAGGCATAGGTTATGTGATGTAGTTTATATTTCATTCAATTTATTTTTCTAGATTCATCTTGTAAATCGAATCACAAAATGGAGATCGAAAACGGGAAAGAAAAGCAAGAAGGAGCGGCGGCAACCTGTGCGGACAGCACACTGTCGCTGCGTTCGACAGTAGTTTTCGAGGCTTCTGCGAATTTTTTTGCAAGAATTAATTTCAATCCGTCAGCTTTCCAACGGTGGTTCGATAGTGGTAAGGCGACGACGGGAAAGGATCCGAAAAAATTTTCAAAGAAGGTGCTGCAGAATCCCGCCATGAATAGTGACACGATTTTCAAGGATTTTTTCAGGGCACTTATGCTTCAAATTTTGAGGTGATTGTTTTGCAGAGATCTGGTTCGGGATGTTAGGAAGCTCCAGTAATTTTTTGAAACACTTTCGGGTCCGGGACACGCGTCAAACAGCCGCTGGAAGTTGGTTGCGCAAAGCTAGTACACAGCTAAATTTTTGGCAGGGTGAAAGGGCTGTTTGGGCTTCTTTTTCAGACTTTTTCCGGCGATCCAGCGGTGGTTCGAGGGCTGAGGAAGAAGGTCGAGTCTTTGACGGTTCGTTTAGGGTTTCAAAATCCTAACCGTTTAATCTTTAATCCGAGACCGTTGGATTAAAAGATTAAATGAAGGATCCGGATCATAACGATTTTTATTTTTTTAATTGTCGTTGTTTTAATTGTTTATTTATTTATTTTATTTAAATGCATGGATGGATTTTATTTTATTTGTTTTTCCTTTTATACATGATTTTAATTATCGGAAGTATATTAGGAGAAACGGTTTTATAAAATAAATAATTCTAGCAATTTTTAAAACGAAAAAATAAATAGATAATTATTTTTTTAATTTTTGTGTTAAAAATTACTTTAGGTTTTTTAATTAAAGCTCGGGTAATTAATTTCTTTCGCAAAATTAAATGAGAAGTTTTTGTTTATTTTATTAAGGTTAAACAAGAAATATTTTAATTGATAAAAACTGAATTTATTTTAATCAAAAATTAAAATATATTTATTCGTTTAAAATGAACAAAAAGTAAAAACCCTCGATTTTTAAAATATTAAGTGGGAGAAGGGTTTAGTCACAGATAAATCCTACGGTCTCCATTACACGTTCGTAGGAGATGTGGTTGTAACTCGCGCGCCGGCTTCGATTTTTAGCCTCCCTAAGTAAGGGTTATAATCATGGTATCTCCGGTACGAATTTTCGAACAAATTAAATTTGAAAATAGTGCGAAGTAGGGTTTGCTCACACCGGGTCCAGGGTTTTGACACAGTATTTTCAAATTAAGGGTAATGGTTATACACTTAATTCGTGAATAAAAATATCCTCTCTAAGGAGTCACCGTTTTTATTTATGGGGACCAAAATTTATTGACCATTTAATTTACATAGAATGCCCTATATCAAGGAATAAAAAATCTAGTAGTTCTTTGTTCGTTAATTGTAAGACGTCCACACTACGTGGCCAACCAATTGATGTAACTCTCGGCCGGTGGTTTTTTATTATGATATTTGGTTCCGATAGTAAATTAATAGACTGGCATGTCTGTCCGGACGGGTGTTGATTAGTAGACGTCCACACTACGTGGCCTTCTTAAGCGGTGCGGTTGCAAGAAAAAGAGGACAATTAAATCGGGTTGCCAGTAACCTAATTTATTTATCAAAAATCCATATCTTAAATGTGGAGAGAATTTAGTACATTTGATAATTGGAAACTCAAGACATAATTTGAGTTAGGGCCAGGAGTTCAGTCAGGACCTTTAGTGGAATAAGTTCTAGTTCGTACGGGAAAGAATTTAGCTCGAGGATAGAGTTAGGGATATTCGGTTTTCTCGTACGGTTAGCCCGAGTCTTATACTTCCTCGTAATCCCTCACGTAGCCCATTATACGCACGGATAGTTTTCTTGTTGGTTTTGATAATTATTTAATTTAATTAGAATGCCGATTTTGCCGTCGGGGACATTCAGGGATTAAATTAAATAATGAAGAGGCACTTTTGATTTTTGGCACACCTAGGGATTTCTCCCTAGGTGGCTGACCCTAGGAGATGAAAGGATTGGTTTTTATGTTAAGTATATATCTCCATATCCTTTTAGGAAAGAAGATATACACTTAACATATCTTTTGATATATATCCTTAACATATTTTTTGATATATGGAGATATATATCAAAAGGAGGCTTTTAATAAATACCCCAACCCATTAATTCTCCTAACCTAGCCGCCACTCTCTCTCTCCCTTTTGGCAATCCATATTTTGTCTTTTGGAGATAAGTGTGAGAAGAAACCAAGATAAAAATACACAAAAATCTGGATTGGTGCCCACTCGCCGGGATCGTTGCGTGCATCGGGATATACGTGAGAAGATCGTTGGGTCATCTCGGATCGTTGTTCAGTATCAAAGAAACTTGTTCAAGTTTCTTGAAGGTATATTTAATCATAAAATATCATATTATTTTATTATTTTTCATGAAAATCGCACGTCATTTTTTATGGTCACGACGTCGTTCTTCGAACTTTTTTCACTGCATGGCTCTAACATTTTATATCTTCAGTTAAGTGAGGAGATGGAATTAAATTTGGGCGTGGGTGTTATAAAACTTTATTCGTTTACGGTGGAATTAATAATATGTGAAAGTAATATTGAGATACATGACAACGACCGATATTGATATGGCTATGTTAATAGATAAATTGAATGATTTAAATGTGAACAAAGTTTGAGGTTCTTGTACTCAAATCAAAGCCCCGGAAGTTCTCTTTCTAACAAGACTATTCTCACAAAAAAAAAATTCGTAGAAAAAGTTATGATTAAAATAGTGAGGGTATATTAATTTTTCTTAACCATTTTTCACCCGTTTTTGGCCGAATGCTTTTAAAAATGACATTTTCATCAATATTGAACCTTTTTATCAAATTTCTTATCCCTTGGGCTATGAATTTACCTACCTCACTACACTTGGGTTGGGATGCTAGTATCATACCAATTGGTTGTATTTGCGATAAACATGGATTTTAACTTGTATACACATGTATATGCATATGATGGGTGCATCCCTTTCCCATTAAATGATATGGTCTTTACTGAATAAGTTTTGTGTTGATATCCTATGACGTGGTAACGAAAAAGTGATACATGAAAAGTTATATTATGATATTATAATGCGTGTTGCGTGGATTATGAAAGAGAATTTGGGTGCTTAAATGACATATGATTTGATTATTATTGAGTTAAAATTTATGTTGGTACTTAACGACATTGAGTAATGATGTGAACTATGAGAAACTACATAATGAAACTATTAAATCGAGTTGAAACCCTATGATTGAATGTGGAATATGCATAATGATGGGTTGCGGTCCTGCGGTGAAAGCCCGCGAAGGTTCATACATAATGAGGGGCTGCAGTCCTGCGGTGAAAGCCCACGAAGGTTCGTGAATTAAGTTGGGCTGGCGGCTCCACAGTGAAAGATCGAAAACTTGCGCAAGATGGGGACCACGTGCTCACGGGTTAGCTCCCAAAACGTGGTGTTGTATTGTGGTGAGTTATAGAGCTATCTATCAACCAATGGCTTCGCGTAGCCTATTGGGATAATAGGGAGGGATTTCTATAAGCTGCACCCGATATCATTTCATTAATTATGATAAATTAATTGTAATACAGTTTTTGTGATAAACCAGGTAATGAAAATGTGATTTGATTTTTGTGAAAAATCGAGAAATGAGGATAAATTTGAAAGAAAGGAATATGTTGAAAAGGGGTTAATGAATGAGTAACTTGGCGTGCGTAGGTATGTGTGTGGGAATAAATAAAAAATTTATGGAACTTACATTTTATTCTGGTTGCACCCATCACACCTCACAAATCATGCATTACATCTGAGTTAATCTATATCCTACGGGCTTCGGCACACGTACGACTGCTAACCATATTTTAAGTTTCAAGGAGAACTGATAATACCGAGATGATGGAGGCATTTTCAGAATGGGCTAGAAGATGGGTCTAATATTTCCTTTCTTATGCTATATGTACACATAAAGTTAAAGAATTTGATGTATTTGATCTTGTTCTTGAAATTTGGATAAGTCGGACGAGTGAAATGACATATTAGTTGGTAAATGATCTTGTGGGACTTGAAGCATTATTTAGAATTTGTTGTGCGTCGATGAATTAAAAATATAGTTGATCAAGAAAACATTTATATTTTTAAATAAGTTTTGAATTCAAATCTAAAGTAAAATAGAAGTGTTATTGGATGGTCCTTAGATGGGTCGGGTTGGGGTTAGTTCATGGGTCCCTAGGGTTCGGGGCGTGACAGAATGGTATCAAAACTCTAGGTTTGAATACCTTAGAGCCGTGGGGAGTAACCCTGACCACAGTATGTGACCTGATTGACTAGGTTAGGCACCACTACACGGCATGAGTTGTGTGCTTGCATGAGTTTGCGGTTGAATTGCGTTGCGCATGTTATGTGTTTATATGAGCATGGAGGGTTTAGTCTTGGGGTGATGTGGCATGCCATACGGCATCCGATCAACTATTTTGGGGTTCAAAATAGAAAAGCATTTGGTCGACGTTCTTTCTATGAGAAATCTAAATTAGTTACCCGAATTGTCGCGTTGATCTAATGCTTTCCCTCGGTATGTGAATTTGTGTTGATGTGATGTGACTAGGTGTTGGATAGTGTGTAGCTTGGTATTAAGAGGTTAAGTTGAGTATAACCTAGTTGGGTGTTGTAATATCCTTGCAGTAGGGATTAGGCCCGTGGGGCTAGGATGAGTTGTGATCTGAACGGTGGTAGGAGTGGTGGAATTATAACCCAGTGGTTAGTGATGGTGGTGGGTGTAAGCTCGTGAAATGAGCATTAATTGTTTGGAGTGTGTCATACGCATGTGAGTTGGGGGTGATCGTAGATAGTTTCCTGTATTATGTTGTGTTGTCGGTAGTATGATGGAGAGGCTGTGTAGAGTGTTTAAAATCCTTGGAAGTTGTTTATTATGGATGGATATGAGATATGATTTTAGGCGCGTTGAGGATTATGTACGTCATGAGCCGTGCTGTGTCCTGAGCTGTGTACCCCAAGATTGGGTATGGACGGGAGCATAGTAGACAGAAACATAGTGGACGGGAGCGTAATAATCTCTAGCCTAAAGTGTGTTAGAAAGTCTGTGCTTAGGCACATGGCTGGGAATGTCTCTTACCCTTCGGAGTGTTATTGATAATCACGTATCTTGTGATTTTGAAGGTCAGATTGATGACCATTGTGTTTTTGTATGGCACGGTGCTGAGTTGTGTTTCTTAAGGAAAGTGTATGTGGAAAGAGTATACGGAATGAAGCTGTTATCGATGGATTAGTTGTTGAGTGATGTGTGTATATAAGATGAGATGCATATCGATGGTAGTTGTGATGTGGTGAATGAAGATTCGAGGTCGTTTGGAAAGTTTCACGAAGAAGGGTTTTGTGATTCGGGTCGTCGTCCTCAAGAGTAGGAAATTATGTGGAATATATGGTGCATGGAAAGAATGAGAATATGAGTGTAGGAGGCTTGTGGGGCAAGTGATAGATGTTGCTGGTGTGGCCGGCTTGGTCGTTTTAAGACGACGTATTAATAGGAAGAGATCCCTTAAGAGGACGATGGCAGTGGTCTATATCCGGCTTAAAGTTTGGGTGCGGTGGTGCAGTGTTACGCTTACGGGGCAGGCGACAGGGTGGTGTCTTGAGTTTAAAGTTGGTGAGAAAGGATCGTTTGTTCGTGTAATGTGTAGTTGCTTTCATGATTGGGCAGCTGTGCGCTGGTGTTCCGTGTATGGTATAAAAGAGATAAGTGTTTTTAGTTAAACGTTTTACAATTTTCAATGGATGTACCAGAGTTATGAGCTTAAGACTGTAGCATAGTTTTGCCTGATTTTTTGCTTGATAGTATGATATGACCCGTAAGTAGATGTGCTTAAATGATGCAAGTATATGTGATGTTGCCTTTTGTGATTAATTGATGAGGGTCTAGTGGGCGCGTGCGATGTATCATTGGAATGTGAAGGAGTGAACGATAGTTAATGTGCTTGAGTAGGAATCTAAATGTGAAGACTCAGTGCGATAAATGATATACACGGTGTGAATGGTGGCCGATAACATTTGTACGATGATGATAGGTGTCTTTACAAGAGCTTGTGGTTAATCTTCTCTTGAGCCGAGTGAATATTGGTTGCCCTAGAAGATAGTGACGTTGAAAAAAAACCTAGCGTTGGCTCATGGTTTCCTTAGGAAAAGAGACGTTTCATAATTAGTTGACCAGTGTGATTGTTCATTCTTGGGAAAAGTAAAATGTCGGGATTATAAGAGTGTGACTTCGTTTGCCCATGGTTTCTTAGAGGGCTTGTGTGAGCCTGAGCGCATAGGTAAGGTTTCGGGAGATATAGTTTGGTTAGTACAGAGTATCAGTAGCTATAGTCCTCGTTAAGTGAGGTCCCTAAAGGAGTTCAGTAGTTTGGTTGATTACACGGTGAAATCCTCGAGTATTTGATCTGTGGGATTCTTACATGAATGCAGATACCTAATTGGGTTGACATCTTCGTGATTAAGAAATCGTGCTTAGGAGAAACGTGCTGGGTGCATGTAATTTTTTTTAGGACCAAGAAGGGTTCGAAAGTGTAGTAGGCCTAGTTCTAAAATGGGGTATCTTGAGTGTGACATGTCTTGAGGTTGTTTGTGTTCAACCTTAGGTCCAGAGGTGGGTAAGTTGTTTGCCCATGGGGACGAAGTGTGGAGTAATAAAATTTAACAGTATACAGTATAATTTGGGTGGCCTAAAGCGATAGGCGAGAAATTGTGGGTTCAGATGTTGACAGTAGGTACGTGCTTAGGAAGTAAAAGTATGGATGGCATATGCAAGGTAATGGAAGTTATTAGTAACTCTGGATGAAAGGCCTCATGGTTTAATTTCCTTTGTTGGTGTCGTGCACTTTTATGAGAATTGCTTGGACAATGAACTTAAGGCGGTGACAAGGCTAAGATCTGCCTAGTGGGAGTTATGATAATGAAGTACAAGTTTAGGAAGTGAGCTGTTGGCAAGATGGGAATGTCGGTATAATATTTTCGTATGTGACTAGTAACGAGCTGGTAGTTCTATGAGATGTGCTGTATGAGGTATGAAGATTGAAGGTATCCTTGCGTGTGCAAGTGAAGTTTGAAAGTTAAGAGCTTAGTATAGTGATCTGGATATTGTTGGGAACTAAAATTGGATGGACTCTGGGAATACGTTGAGGATGGGTCTAGACTTCTGGCTGGCCATGTCTTTCTTGGGAAGGAAACATGATTGTCTTACAAACAATTGTGATGTACGGACCATTCTACTATGGTTGGGTGTGACTGTTGATTTGTTGAGTGATTCTTAGTTAAGCTGTTTTGGGTGATTAGGAGACTGAGTTTCTCGTGAATTTTTTGGGAGAAATTCGTTCGCTCTACCGTGCAAATGTATGATTGTGTTCCCTTGAGGTCAAGTTGATAGGCCAGGAGTGTTTGTTCTTGTTGACGAGGGAGTTAGTATTGAGAAAATAAAATCCTTTTTGGCAACGATCAGCTAAGATATTCATGTGATGTGTTTATGATATGCTCTTGTGAGTTTGGGTCTATGTCCTGTTTGGAGCTATGTATTTTTTTGAATTCTTAAAGTGCGAATAGTAGGTCAACCTTTTGAAGAAGGCGCAAATGTATGAAATAGTAATGATGAGTGGAGGCAATGCAAGTGCAGAGGTTACAAATTATTTAAATCTAAGGCATGGTAGACTTGAAAGGCTAGTAGGTATGTGTATGGATGTAATTTAGTTTGTATGGGACTTTTAACTCATGAAGAGTGTTCAATCCTATTGGCTCATGAAGTTCAGGTGGCAGTGTTGGTTTCGTTTCGATGGTTGAAGGACTAGAGTGATGTAGTGCAAGTGGTAATATGGTTTTAAGTTTTTGGTAGTTAGTTGACTGTAAAAGCTTAGGCGATTTTAGGGGTAATGGGTGTAACCCAAGTGACCAATGTCCGAGTTTGGTAATATGTGCTTGGGCTGAAGGATTAGTTCTCAGTATACATTGGAATTCAATAGTGAGTTAAGCCATAATTCAACAAAATTGGGAGAATCTTAACAATAATAAGACCTATGACGTATAATGCTATAGTTGAGGATGTTTAGTCTTTGGGAGCGTGTATGTGATGTGAGATGGTGATCATGGAAAGATAGTCGGTGATTAATAACGGAGTGGTTAACTCCAGCCCTAGTGATTAATCTCAGATAAAAGTAGGTGTCATGGCAAATGATGGACCGTTTTAGATTGGTCGAGCCCGATATGAGTATAGTTTGATAGATAAGGATGATTCTAATATTTTTGAAATATGGGTGTTTGGAAGTTAAGTCTTATGGTAATAGAAGTGAATTAATGTCCTTGAGTCATACCGCTTTGAAAGAATAATTAGGATTACGGACTGAGAAAGATGCTTCATAGATCGAATGACTAAAGGAAGGTTTGGTATGACTGGAGACGTATTTTGGGGACGAAATTCCCCAAGGGGGGAAAGTTGTAACGGCCTGATATTTATTTATTTTTGTGATTTTATGTCTTCGGTTAAGTGAGGAGACGGAATTAAATTTGGGCGTGGGTGTTATAAAACTTTATTCGTTTACGGTGGAATTAATAATATATGAAAGTGATATTGAGATACAAGGCAATGAACGATATTGATATGACTATGTTAATAGATAAATTGAAATATTTAAAGGTGAGCAAAGTTGGAGGTTTAAGTTGAAATTTAAGAAATTTCGTAGAGTTCTGCTCCAGGGGTCACCGCTCGAGCAGTGGGAGTCTGCTCGAGCGGGCTATCAAAAAATATTTGGAATAATCTCGAAGGTTAGAGAAATATTGGGGGTTTCATATATATATATATATATGAAACACACACACACACACACACACACACATATATATATATATATATATATGAAACCCACGTGAGACCCCTTCTCTCTTTTCCTCCTCCCTTCTTCTTCTTTTGTAGAGAGAGAGAGACCCACTTTCCCCATGTATACCCTAACCCTCCATCCTTCAAATTGAAGATTGAGGCAAGATTGGGAGCAAGCAATGATGGAAATCAAGCTTTGGAGCAAGGAGGTGGAAGATGGAGCATCAAGGAGGCAAGAACACCAAAGATCCAAACCCTAGGAGAGAGAATTGGAAGAGATTTCAAGCTTTTGAGCAAATCTGAGGTAGTATCTAGATTCTCTCATATGTTTGTGATGATTTGAGTTGATAATTTCTTATATGAGTAAAATTTAATAGAATTTATGCGTGATTAGAAGGGATGATAGAGTAATGGGTGGATTGAGTTGGGTTCTCACAAAAATTTGATTTTTGAGAAATGATAAACCATGATTTTGTGAAATCATTGAACCTAGAGTTTATCGATGCTTCACTTGTGGTCAAAAAGGACATCAAAAGTTTGAATGCCCACAGATTCACAGTCATGGGAACTGGTAACCACAGCAGCCTCCACCGCAACAGCAGCCACAAAATCAACAGCAGCAAAGGACTCAAAACCCAGGTCTAGTGATGAACTAGAACAATAATGGCAATCAGAAGGGAGCTCAGAATGGGGGGAACAAAAATGGCAATCAGGGTGGTAGAATCTTTGCTCTTCAAGGTGATGAGACCAACTATAATCAGGTCATCCAAGGTATGTTTATTTTTTTCAGTACATTGGTAAAAGTTCTTTTTGATACCAGTGCATCTCATTCTTTCATTTCTGCATCTTGCATGAAAACTCTTGACATAGAACCAGAAGCGTTGAAGATCGATTCACCGTTAGGAAGCCTACAGTGTATAAAGACTGTATATAAGTCCTGTGTGTTGAGAATCTCCCAATTTAGTCTGCTTTGTGATCTACGAGTGATGGATTTCAGAGGTTTTGATATAATCCTCGGTATAGACTGGCTGTCAGCACACCGAGCAGTGATTGATTGTTATTATAAAGAATCCGTGTATACGCCGGAGTTGGAACCTTTTGTAAGATTCAGGGAGACAGAAAGGAGTCTCTTGTTACACAAGAAAACAAAACTGATGGATTCTCTAGTTCTATCGCCAGCCTGATAATTAGTGATGACTCACCAAAAAGGACCTTCCACAGATTGTTAAGGAGTTTGCCGACGTTTTTCCTGATGAATTTCCAGGGTTACCCCCTAAGAGGGATGTGGAGTTCTCAATTTAGCTGTAACCTGAAACTGCACCAATCTCAATCCCTCTGCACAAAATGGCACTAGCAGAGTTACGAGAATTGAAGGATCAGTTGCAAGAGTTGGAAAGGAAGGGGTTTATTCGCCCGAGTACCTCCTCTTGGGGTGCACCTGCATTCTTTATGAAGAAGAAGGATGGATCTTTGCGATTGTACATAGATTATCGATAGTTGAATCGAGTGACGATTAAGAACAAATATCCGTTACCAAGAATTGACGACCTTTTTTATCAGCTTCAAGGAGCTTCAGACTTTTCAAAAATTGACCATCGATCCGGTTATCACCAGCTAAGAGTTATGGAAGAAGATATTTCGAAGACAGCTTTTCGTACCAGATATGGCCATTACGAGTTTGTAGTGATGCCATTCATATTGACCAATGCACCTGCAGTATTCATGGGCTTGATGAACAAGTTGTTCTAGCCATTCTTGGATCAGTTCATGGTAGTATTCATCGATGACATTTTAGTACACTCCCGCACTAACGATGATCATAAGCAACACTTGAGAACTACCCTCCAAGTTTTACAAGATGCACAGTTGTACGAAAAAGCTAGCAAATGTGAGTTTTGGCAACAAGAAGTAAAATTCTTGGGTCATGTTATATCTGAAAAAGGAGTATCAATGGACCTAGCGAAGGTAGAAGTTGTAATGGACTGGAAGCAACCAAAATCAGTTTTCAAAGTTCGTAATTTTCTGGGGCTAGCAGGCTATTATCGAAGATTTATTCAGGATTTCTCTAAATTGGCCCGACCGATGACGAGGTTAACGCAGAAAGGGATCAAGTTTGAATGGAGCGATGTTTGTGAAAAAACTTTTCAAGAGTTGAAGACAAGATTAACCAATGCACCCATTCTGATAGTACCCGACAGAAACGTGGGTTATATAGTGTTTTGCGACGCATCTAAGAAAGGTCTTGGCTGTGTTTTGATGCAGACTGGTAAGGTTGTAGCATATGGGTCTCAACAGCCTAAGCCGCATGAACAGAATTATCCGACTCACGATCAGAAGTTGGCAACAGTAGTTTTTGCATTGAAGATGTGGAGGCCCTATCTATACAGAGAAAAGTTTGAACTCTTTACTGATCATAAGAGTCTCAAATATTTTTTTTCATTAAAGGAGCTCAACATGAGACAATGACGTTGGATGGAGTATCTAGGATATTATGATTTCTGTATCGCATATCATTTTGGTAAGGCGTATGTGGTGGCTGATTCCTTAAGCAGGAAAACAAGAGTATAATTAGCTTGTCTGTGAAATTCATTGGAGACCCTCAGTGAGTATCATTTCCAACCATCAGAAGGAAGTGAAGGTATCTGTTTCAGTGTGACAATGGAAACACCGAGTCTTGTCCAGCAAGATTTAGAAGCGTAGAGATTTGATCAGGAGGTAGCTTTCATCAAACATCAGCTGTCTAATCAGGAGTCAGTTCAGAGATGGGAGCTTCGTGCCAATGGAGGTTTAACATATCAAGGAAATATCTTTGTACCTAACATCGACGGTCTTCGAGATCAAGTATTAAAGGAATTTCACAAGTCGATGTTCGCAGTACACCCAGGCGTGACCAAGATATACCAAGATTTGAAATGACAATTATGGTGGAGTGGTATGAAGAAGGATGTGGTAGTTTTCGTGAGCCGTTGTTTAACATGCCAGCAAGTCAAGGCAGAGCATCAAAAATCAAGAGTGACTCTACAACCCTTATAAATACCTCAGTGGAAATGGGAGCATGTAACAATGGACTTCGTATCAAGACCACCTAGATCTTCGCAGGGGCATACAGGAATTTGGGTGATCGTCGATCGCTTCACAAAGTCAGCGCATTTCCTACCGATCAGGATGACAGATACACTTGACGTGTTGAGTCAAAAGTATATCCGTGAGATCGTAAGGCTACACGGAATACTTGTTTCCATTGTATCTGACTGCAACTTGTGCTTTACATCTAAGTTTTGGCAGGGTCTACAAACAGCTTTAGGGACAGAACTCTGTTTTAGTACAACTTTTCACACGCAGTCAGACAGACAGTTAGAAAGGAATACTCAGACACTAGAAGATATGCTTAGAGCATGTGTTATAGACTTTCGTGAAAGTTAGGAGAAGCACTTACCGCTGATGGAGTTTGCGTACAACAACAGTTATTAGGCTAGTATTGGTATGGCACCATACGAGGCCTTATACGGATGACCTTGTCGGTCACCTATCTGTTAGACCGAGGCAGGAGAGACAAGTTTGCTAGGAACTGATCTTGTGATGGAAACGACAGAGAAGGTTAAGCTAATTCGTCAACGCCTTCTCACAGCACAAAGCCGGTAAAAGAGTAATGCTGATTGGAGGCACAGACCGTTAGAATTTGAAATTAGAGATCATGTTTTTCTAAAGAATCAACCGCGCCATGGAATTATTGGGTTTGGGAAGAAATGGAAGTTTTCTCCCCATTTCATTGGACCATTCGAGATTCTACAGCAAGTTGGAGCCGTGGCTTATCGTTTAGCCCTGCCCCCATAGTTAGTAAGTGTTCAGAATGTCTTTCATGTATCAATGTTACAAAAGTATGAGCCCGACCCTATCTATGTTTTGAACTAGAAGAAGATTAGTTTGGACCAGAATGCAACATTCATAGAGAGGGCAGTGAGAATCCTCGATCGTCGAAAGAAAGTTCTGCGAGGCAAGACGATTCCATTAGTACGAGTTCTATGGCAACATCGAGGGGTTAAAGAATCAACATAGGAACGTGAGGATACCATGCGTGTGACCTACCCGCACCTTTTTGCCGTGTGAATTTCGAGAACGAAATTCTTTTGAAATGGGGTATATTCAAACGACCCGAGCTTTCGAGAATTATTTTTTAATAAATTAAATATTGCTTAATAAATATGATAATAAATAAGATATATAATTTATAACAATAACTAATTTAGTAGTATAATAATTTTTTAAGAAGGTAAAATCTCTTTAGGAAATAAATATCTTTTAGAAGCTATAATTTTTTTTTTAAAGCAAAATAATTAGGAAACAAATAAGTAAAATAATTATATTTAACTATATAAAATCTTTATCTCTCTAACTATATATACACATTACCATTATGGTTGGGGTACCTAATGGTGTGCCACTGGAATCTGAGGAAAAAAATATATCACCATAACAGTTGTGCACCGCTGGAAGGGGTTCGGGGGACGAAAAATCAGCCTACATTTTTGTACGGATCAAGGGCTAAACAAAGTCAAATCGTCGTGATTGTTTAGCGGCATACTCCTAGCATCGTGTTTTTTATAATCAACGGTTTTGTTTTTCAACCGATAAGATCTAAACATGCGTTTATTTTGTTGATCATTACAAATAATATTCGATTATTCTGGCATTCCGTTTTCTTCTTGTTCTCCAACCGTTCTTCATTTTTTTTTTAGAAAGAGAGATGAGAATAAGTCTCCAGATTTGTAGATTAAGAAAGTGTCTAAACCATTCATCTCAAACCGAAGCCGTTATCGTCATGCCATCGGAAAAAAAATTGAAAAAGGTAACCGAAATCACTAGTTTCGCAACGCATTGGTATTTATTCTTTTCTTTTGATTTAAGTTCCAAGTATTTGTTGTATATTAAGATGTATGATTAATATTCTGATATTAACGAATTGTTTTTAATATAAACAATTAATCAAAAATCGAAAAAATTAATAATAATAATAACTGAATCACTAGTTTTGCGTTGTTTAATATTTAATTACTTCGATGAATTCTATGATCATATAGTTACTGGAATTTTTTTTTTTTTAATATGTATAATAAATATTTAGAAATTAAGAGGGTTCATTTCATAAAAAAAATAATTAATCAATTAGTCAAACTTTAATCTGGTTTCGTAGAAAAAGTTAAATTATTTTTTTCTTAAAAAGTGTTTTAAATCTTTTAAACAAAATTAAACCAAGAATCAAGTTTTGCATTTTTAAATTTTTTTTTTTCAGAAAGATCATGTTCTTTTAAAAAAAAAGTTATGTAAATACGAAACTCGATTTCAGACTGACACTTGACATATTTTGTCTGATTATAAGATTATTTATTTATCGATTCATGCATGCGTAGATATCTCATGTTGTGGTTGATGATCGCATATTAAGTTATCATTTTTCGTTAAAACATGATTCGTATCGCAGGTTGATTATCGATTTTAACATGATTTTAACTATTGAAAATTTGTTCATTGAGAGAGTTGCATAAATAAACTTTGCATACTAATAATCATAACGAGGCTAATTACGATGGGTTAGTTGTATGTCGGGGTTTGTCGTGGTGATGGATATTATAAAGGTGTACCCGCCGTAGGTTGGGCCGGTGTTCGAACTTTGATAATATTCAGCAGAGTTTAGGTTTTTGATAAGTTACCTGGCAGACACCTACCGTAGGCTGGGCTGGTGTATATTTTAGGGTTTTATTAGGCAGGCATAGATGCGTTCTCGATTGTAATTCTTGGATGATTATCTGGCAGAAACAAACCGTAGGCTGGGTCTTGTTATTATTCTAGAATATCATTTGGCTGGAACCGTTGAAACTTCTCGTGTATTAGATTTGATGTTGATGAGGAGGAGGATGTGTTTGGGTAGTGTTCTAGGATAATCCTAATTGGAGTTATTAGTAATTAATTAAGTCACGATGCATTGTGATATATCTATTCTTTATTTGTTGATACCTGTTGATGTGATTAGCTACCGATGCATGCTTTACTTGTGATGAGTTTACTGAGTTCTTCGAACTCATGGCTTCATTTTATGTTGCCCTGGTTATTCAAATACCAGGTTATAAAGTGCAGGATGACGTCGTAGAAGAGAACATAGAAGAACAGATAGAGCCTTGGTTCATGTGAACTTAGCCACCAGAGTCTTTATTATCAGCATTTATTTATTTATTTTTATTTTTAGCTATTTTTTTTATTTTCCGCTGCAAGAACAATGATGTAATAAAATTTTTGGTTTGATTTATATTTTCTTGAGAAATATTAAAATAAGATTTTACCTTTCTATTGCCCAGTATTGTATTTGTCGCTCTAGATGAATTCAAAATTTTTGTATCGTCACAAAGGCCCTAAGGCTTACAAAACATCTATTTTCACGTCCGAAACATAAACATCCTTACATAATCGTTTAGTAAAAAGGGTAATAACTACCGATCCACGCAATCAAATTCACCTAAAAAAATTTTAAATCCCACAACGTGACCCAAAACCCAATAGGAAATAGACTAGCATGAATTAACAGTATAACATGCAATCACAGATTATATAAAGAACTCGACTACATGAGTCTCAAAACGGTGTTTCATCCTTAAAACCACAAGTTTTTATATAATTCGACAACATCTAACTCTTCAATAATCACAAGAAGCGTATTGCATTCCAACTAGGTTCCCACCATCTACGATGAATCCTACACCTCTTGCACTCTTTTACGGCCTTCCACAGAGGGATACGTGCTAACGCCACTTATGCAAATTCTTCACGGTCTTTCACCGTAGGACCAACATCAACCCCAATTATGAAATCCTTTACAGTCTTACACTGCAGGACAGTACATGCCCCAATTAAACAATTATTTACGGTCTTTCACCACAGGAACAATCAAATCTCAATTTCACATGCATTGATGTTACACAATTAGAGAAGCACATAGCCACGCGTGAACATTTAAAGGCATTCATCAATCACCCAATGAAACCACGGCTCAACCCCAAGGGTTAGCCCCACTCCTCCCAAGACTATGTTCCCGCAACATATACATAAATCCTTTTGATTTTCAAAACTTATTCTTTTTGAGAACCACGTACACATACGTCCACCAACTTTGCAGTAAACCATACAAAAGCCTAACATGCTTTTTATCCCACCAAACACAGTTTAAACATAATGTTCAACATTCATAGTGTTTTAAAACAAAGAAAAATGCATATGAACACAAGTATCACCCCTTTTAAAGCAAGATAGTCAAGAATCCTACCTCCAAGAGTAAACAACTTGACACTTTAAACACCAGTGAGAAACCGAAGTCGCAAAAATGAGATTCCATTCAAATAAACACAAAGCCCACGGCGCGTATAATAAGGATCGACTATCCCCATGCCAAGAATTGGGCCCGAACCAAGCTAAAAGCTAGAGAGAAGACATAGAGTTTGGTTGGTCTTTCAAAGAAGAGAGGAAGAAGCTTGCTTAACAAGTTTGGATATAAACCCCAATGCCACTCATGCACTTTACAAAACCCACGCCTGACAGACCGATCGATCGATCTTGCCTAGAAAAAATTTTCAACTTTCTACTGCGATGCCCGACATGACTGGGATTAAAACCAACATGCACTCTAAACTAACACATACATAAAATATATAAAAAAACATACTTTTTTATAGCGATTAAAATGATAACCAACACTGTGAGACCCAGTTCTGTTTCTTTTTGTGATAT
>JAOTRH010072632.1:0-17767 GCA_034768845.1 Heliamphora exappendiculata | reverse complement strand
ATTATTTTAGTATGTTTATGATAAATATAGTATTCCCATATATTATCATAGTTTTCATAGTAATTGATTAAATAGATTCAATTTTTAAAGTCAAATTAAGCTATTTTGGCAATATGTGACTTTTTGACTTATTTTGTTGTGTATAAACTTCAATAATGACTTGTTTGCTTTTTTTAACCTATAATACTATATTATTATATATATTACTTTTTCAACAAGTATTGGATCATCATAATGCTTAATTTAATAACTTTCTCATCATTTTAAGCTAAAAAGAAAGCAAAAGGTCACTCTTTAGCACTCTTCCCAAGGTGGTCGGCCACTAAGGGATATTTTTGTCATTTTTGATGTTATTTTGTCCTTTGCTACTTAATTATACTTAAATCCTTGATTTAAGGTATTTATGTGTCAAAATTTAGATTTTTAAGATTTTTTGCTGTACAAGGGGTAAAATGGTCATTTTACCCTATTTATGAGGACTTTCAATTTTTAATTCATTATTTCATGATATTTACTTCATTTAGAATGTTGGGAGACTCTCCGGTGCTAAGGTTTTCTTACCTAAGTTTTGGACATTTTTAGGATTTTCGGGCCGAATTTAGGGTTTTGGATTCGAGTTAGGATTTTGAACCTCATTCGTGCTCTATAGCCTTGTGGACTATCCATCACTAATATTAGGGTCCAAGCAGGGTCATTACAATGTCTCCACACGATCGTCGGGAAGCAATCGAAATTCAATACTCCGTGAAAGCAAACCACAAGATCACATCTTTTGAACTTTGAGGTAGCAACCTTCAAAACCTTGCGACTTGGCTGTTCATTGGCCCAAGAAATTCACCCGCAAACTTTGAACCTCGCGACCATTCTGTTGTTTGTTGTAATCGTAATATGAATCTTTTGGGAACCCTAACATTTGTTACCATTGCAATCACCAACCACATGGTCGCAACCTTTGAAGGTGGTGACCGCAAATTTGTTGAGCCCAGTCTGAGCATCGAACGTGGAAGCACCTCATTGGTTGGCATGTTCTATATAAACATACCTTTGGTACGATTTCAGAGGATGGACATTTTCCTGACGTCGACATACTACTACTTTATCGAGTACAATTCTCAAGTACGCTAGTACTCTACTGTATTCCCGACTCACACCCCAACCCATATTACCGCCCGAGCTTGACTTATATACTGGAATTGGATTGCTACTCGAGGATCAAGTTGAGGATTATGCGTTCCACAACCTGAGGGCTCCTCTGGATAGTCGCGTGTCTGGTATTCTATTGGAACCCTAACATTTCTCTCCTCACACTTTCTACCCCCGTGGGGAGGTTGGGTTTTAATTTTTGATATTAATTGCTAAATTGCATGTTATTATCACTAGGTTTAATTATCATGTATTAACTTGATTATTTTTATTAGTAGGATTGCGAACATGTTTATTCTTTAGATTTGATATACTAGATTTAATTATCTTGTTCGTCAAATTTGAAAGCATGCTTAGTTGTTGAGAATTTGGTTAACTATCATTGCAGTTTAATTAAAACAGTCTCAGTTATGCTCTGCCTACACTATACACTAACACCCTAATACACAGTCCATCAAAATTCAGTAAAAAAGTGCTAAAACTCTTTGTGGTCGCAACGTCCTTTCCTTGCGGTCGTGACAAATATGCATTGACATGTGTGCGATTGTGATTCTGATCTTCACGACTGCAACCTTTTTAGCTCTTATTTCTTGCGACCGTAACATCTGTATGTTACAATCGCCAGCTTTGTTTATGCCTAGTATCTTCATTCTATTTCAGTATCCTATTTTTGTTGTTACAGAATTATGTATGATGTTCAGTATGCTATTTTCAGTGTCTATCAGCATGGTTGAGGCTCAAAACTCTTAGAATTGCTTCATTTTTGTTCAAATCCATGTTATGCTTAGTTTAATTTTGCTATGATTAGGATTTGTTAGTTTCACCAAAATAATTTCGTACTTAGTATATTGCATGTGGTTTTCTTCATGTATCGTTTGGCTAGAATTTACATGCTTTAGGATCTAGCATTTCTTTTTATGCTTGGTTTGGCGTTCTATATACCTATGTTATGTATTTTCATTATTTGTTTTGGATGTTCTCTCTTTGTCCCCTTTTTTTGTATTTGCATGCGTTTGAGAAATCTAATTAAAGAACTAATGATGATTAGTAGAGGCCAATCTCACGATTGGGCGAACAAGGTGCCTAACACATTCCCTGATTCGTACCTTAGCCCCCGAACCCTTGTTTTCTCTGGTTAACGTTTTAAAGATCAGTGGCTTCTTTTTGTTTTTCTTTGGTTTTTTCAAAAATCAAGTGGTGACTCTATTTTTCATAAAAAGGGTTTTGAGGACATTTTGGTGTTCAAGGTGTTAAACGATTTCTACAACAACACTTGAATTCCCTATTTTCGTTTTGAAACAAACCCTAAATCCCTGAGTCACACCATGGAGTAAGGGGTTTCTCTAGTTGACCTCTTGGGCATGGTTCTGTACAACCACAAAACGTAGGGGAGTTCGTTCACCCATCTTCTCTTTGTGGCATCAAGTCTTTTCTATTGGAGGTAAACTGCAAAGATCATTGATTTATAAACGATTTAAAAACAAATAAAAATAGGAGGGGCAATCTCCGAAACAAGCTCCAGATTAAAATTCTTTGATGTCAAACAATCAAAAATAAACCCGAGCCACCACAGTTAATTCAGATGAATACCTTTTGGTCGACTCTTCAACCACGAATTTTGATTTCTCGAGTTGAAGCTCCCGTTAGACCTTCTACTGTATTCCCGATGCGATTCCTGAACGTAGTGTGGACTGCGAACCTCTGAGAACTGAAACTGGCAGAACCTGGATAACCTTAGTCTTGAAAGACAATTTATGAATTTGGTTCATCCTACTCTCATATTTATAGGGTTACAGTAGGGACCTGTGGAGTAATTATGACATAGACTTCTAGTATAACCTAAATACCAATTCAGTGATTTCTGCAAATATGTAAACCTCTCAGCGGTTTCTATAATTATGAAAATCTTGCAACGATTTTTGTAAATTTCATAAAATAGTAAATTACAGTTCACACTACTAAAGAACCGTAACTGCATTATTAGCTATAATCTCAAGACCAATTTGCATTGAGCTCCTGTTATTAAATGCTTAATTCATTTCTCCACGTTAAGATTTCTGATACTCGCCAATTAAATTTAATTATTAATAATTTAATTTAATCGGCATCTTTAAAATTTTTTAAGCCCTTTCACTTAACTTATTTAACCGTCGGATAATCAAATCCACCTGTAGGGTGTGGCCCGATCAAAATTTATAAGTTTTTTTAAGGGGGTATCGTCAATCCCGAACAAACGAGACGTGAATTTCGTCAATAATTAATATTTACCATATAATTAATACCGCTATCTAACTCACCGGAACTATAGACTCATAAAAGATGGCACCCCTAATGAATCAAAACAACGAATATTAAATATACGCGAATAATAATTATTTCAGAATTAAGAGCATAAGCACTCATAATAACATTGAGGTGTGAATTAATTTATATAATCAGTATAAAAAAAATTAACCCAATATGGTCATGTTTAATACACATAAAGTGTACTAGCATAGCGAGTTGGAACAATAGACGACGTTATTATCTATTCCCTATAACCAATAAAGGCCTACTAAAACTCTATACTACAGTTGTACCAATGGTTTGTCCATTTCTATCTAAACTGTGAAACAGACTTATATTCTGCAAGAACCTATAATCTGGTCTTGTAAATCCCCAATTTTTGGGAACGTTAAAGACATATATAATTATATAATTAAGGTTATTCTATCGATACTTTATATGTAATTAGAATATTTAAATACATAGTTAGAGTTTAGTACCACACAAACCTTTACAGTACATCTAATATTACAGTCATCCTACAAAAAGTTACAGTATCTTGAATTTAGTGGTGCTAAATCCCTACGGGCCCTCGTACCCTTCTTCTTCTTCGTATGTCTCGGGACTTGCTTGATACTCTTCTTCCGGATACTGTTGCTCCTCACTTGTGGCGTGAATGTCGTCAACCAAAGCTCCGAGGTAAACCCTAAATCCTACCCAATAAATCCAGAAGTAATCCACCAAAACCCATAGTTATGAAGATTTAAACATAACATTTTTAGAGAATAACAAAGTACAAAATTAATATACACGGAGTGCAATGTAATGCATGAGATGTATGTGTCCACAGCCCAACCTCCAACTGTACAACTGATCATGTGAACTCCACCCCGGAAATTCTAAGGGACAGACTTTATGGATAAATTGTACACTAAAGCGATCACTACTCCTTTTGGTGGGTTGCTCAATATACATGTTATCTACAATTTTTATATTTTGATCTAAGCTCAGATCTCATTATAAACTAGGGTTTTTAGGTTGGTATTGTTTACTGGCCTAAAAATGACACACTTTGGTAGAATTGTAATATCTCGAGTTTTATTCACTCAAATGAGTTCAAACTAACCTTGGATGAAAGATAACATCGAAAGATAAACTTAGACATACAGAACGTGCTTAGATCATATTTTTAAGTTGAGTTATGATACTTCAAAGTTCATAACAAAAATATTTAAGTATTCAAAAATCAGGTCTTTATATGTTCAAGTCTCCTACTTATGATATGTCAAGATTTTGCCCCATTTCTTTGCATGCTTGTATTTTAGACATGAATACCAAGATTCCTGAACACTTTTAAGTCATGGCACTCAAAAATAACAACATACAACCATGTCTCAAATTATTGAAGAACATAACAGCCCCTAGTTTGTTACTACGCTACCTTTTCGGTTTGTTTTCGGTCCTTGATTTTTGATTGTGTTGAGAGGATTGAGTTGAGGTGAGCTGGGGACAGATTCAAATGGATTTTGAGCGGTAGGATTCAAGAGTTTACTTACTTGTTTGAGGTCCTATAAGTTGTGGATGACTTGAGGACTTAGCTTTGTGCACTATGGTCTCCAAAGACCTTTCTTTCTTGGACCCTTCTTCTTTTTCTTATTTTTTCTTCTCTCAAACTTCTATGAACATTCAAGAACACTCACAATCTGATCTCCCTCTCTCTTGACTGAACCGTGAACGAGAAAATGAGGTGTGTTTGGCTTGGTTTTATAGGAAAAGGCTTAGGGAACAAAATGATGACTTTTGAACCCCTTTTTCTTCCCTTCACCTAGGTGATGTGACTTGGTATAGTTTTTGAGAGATATATTTCAGATTTGTTTGAAGGGATTTTGGCTAGGGGTGTTTGGAAATCAAAAAGGCTGAATTTTGCATTAATTAGGGGCTTTTTCTAGGTTTGTGTGCCATTGTGTAAGAAAATCCCTTAAAAGTAAATTTGATGTATCTTTGTAGTGTCTTTTTCTACTAAAACTTATTATTTTAGTAAGTTTATGATAATTTTAGTATTTCCATGAATTATCATAATTTTTATAACAATTGATTAAATAAGTGTAGGCTTTTAAGTCAAATTAAGTTAGTTTGACAAGATGTGGCTTTTTGACTTATTTAGTGTGTAAGGACTTTAATATTGATTTGTTTACTTTTGTTAACTTATAATACCATATTAGTATGTATATTACTTGTTCAACAAGTCTTGTATTATCATAATGCTTGATTTGACATTTTTTTTCATCTTTTTAAGCTTAAAAAAAAGCAAAAAGGTACTTTTTGGCACATTTCCCAAGGTGGTTGGCCACTAAGGGGTATGCTTGTCATCTTTGATGTTATTTTGTCTTTTTGTACTTAATTGTACTTAAATCCTTCATTTAGGGTGTCCATGGGTTAAAATTTAAATTTTAAAGACTTTTTGGTGTACTAAGAGCAAAATTGTTATTTTACCCTAATTATGAAAAAATTTGATTTTTAATTTTATATTTCATGCTATTTACTTAATTTAGACTGCTGAAAGATTCTCCAGGTGTTAAGGTTTTTTTGCTTGAGTTTTAGAATTTTTTAGGGTTTTCGGATCGAATTCGAGTTTCAGGTTGAATTAGGGTTTTCATCCTTCTATCGACTTAAGATCTCATCGAATAACCGTTGCTAACACTACGGTTTGAGCTTGGTCTTTTCACGGGTCATTATCAATTGGGTTTTTACAACTAGTGTTCGAATTGGGTTGTTACAAACTACCCCCTTAAACAAATTTTGTCCTCAAAATTTCGTCTCGTACTTCATCGTGTGAAAGGTTGGGGATGATTTATTAGCATTGCGCCTTCTCGTATTCAAGTTGGCTTTCTTACTTTCGTGGTGTTGCCCTAGAGCTTCTATTATCAGAATTGCTTTTTCTTCTAGAGCACCTTGCTTTGGATCTCTACTGAGCTTTCATTGAAGTTACATCATTGTATTCACATATAACTCGTGGTAACTCGGTGGCTGACTGGGCATTTGTATCGGCGAGCATGTAAGCTAATCTTTCGTTGAAGTTACTTGATCTACACACCTTTGTGTTACTCGGTGTTAGCTTTCACGTATTTCTCCTTGAAACCGTATGATAGTGCCATTCTCTACTTGTGCCTATAACTTCTTCTGTCGGTAATCGATGATAGCGTGATGTCCAGAGAGCTAGTCCATTCCCAGAATCGCGTCGTATTCGTTAAAATTCATGACCCGTAGGTCGCACGGCATATGGGTGTCGGTACTCTCAACGTATCCATTCTACAAATAAAGTCTACTCGCGTGTGATATTCTAAGGGTGTATCGACGTTTAGAGTATGCTCTAAAGCTTCGGGTTCCAAGGGCAGAGATTGCATACATGCCAAAGATATGAGAGAATGAGATGCTCTAGAATCAAATAATACTTTCACTACGGTAGTAAATAATACGAACATGTCTTGTATAACCTGAGTGTCTTCCACCTCCTCCTCTTCTTGTAGAGCAAAAACACGTCCTCCCATCAGTCAGGTTCCATTGTTGTTCCTGGTGTTCCTGTTCCTTATTCCATTGCCTGAGCCTCCTTGGTGTCTTTGATTTTTGTTAAGCGATGGCCTTCCCCTTCCATTTTGCGTGTTAGCTGTTGGCCTAACAACTTCAACAGGCTATGGGTACATTGGTGGTTGGTTGTGGGGTTGGTTGTTCGGATTCGTCTACGTGAGGCACGGGCACTCATACATCCTATGTCATGGCTGGAGACATTCGAAGCGTACCACATATGTTGTGGAGGGATCCCTTGGTCACCCTTGTCTGTACTCCTGGTGGTACGACTTTTTGGGAATAAATATTTGGTTGCTCCTTACTAGTCCTCCAGAGCTGGTGCTTCCGCTCTTCTGGTTCCAAATCTTTCTTGAGTTTGTTAAACCAGTTTCGGCTAAGAAAGCGGCGCGTACTACTTGAGTGTAGGTTGGGAGCTGTAAGCAAATCACGCTTGCCCGGATGGATGGTTCCAAACCCCACTCGATCTTTCGTGCTTTTGATTCCTCGTCTGGTACAATAGTTGTGGTGAAACGACTTAATTCCTCAAAGTGATTTACATACTAAGTCACGGTCATTGATCCTTGTTTGAGTTCCAAAAATTCACGGATCTGCCCTTAACGAAAGGAGGCTGGGAAATAATTTTCCAAAACCAGTCCTTCGAATTGGTCGCACGTTAGAGTTGCTACGTCCTATGTGTTGTTGATCATAGACCACCAATGATCAGCTTCTTCCTCCAATAAATACGTTGCTAAGGCCACTCAGTTAGCCTCAACTTAAACACCCATAGAGTTGAATAACTTCTTAACTGCTCTCAGCCATTCTTCTGCCTCCTCGGCTCTACTCTTCCTTTAAATGTTTGGGATCGCTGCCTTCCCAATTTTGACAAAAACCACACCTGATCACGTACATGTGGACGATTAATGCTAGCAGCCAGTTCCCACAAAACCTGAGCTAATCCTGGTGCCTCATTGTCTGTAGGTCCATTAGCTTGTCGGTTGTTTTGTCTTCTACCAGCCATCAGAATAGGTGTGGACGAAATCATCGGACTTTAACCGCGTAGTCCCATGTTACTTTCAAGTTCCATAGCATTTTCATTGCACTTCCACGTGCCACACTCCTGGGGTCCCGTGCGAGCTTTATCAGTGAGGGCGATAGGAACCTTCGTGTAGGTCTTCATTAGAGATGTTGCATGAGCCCCTACTTAGCAGTTATTGTAGTCGGGGATATTAATCTTCAAAACATGTTAAGCGCGGATGTTAGTAGACATTGTGTGCTTTAACTCTAGGGTAGAGATCTGCTTTGTGACTCGATGGTGCGCCAAGCGGTTCTTCCGAGGATGTGCACGATCTGAGTTCCTCGTGAAAGTGCTAAACTCTAATAACTATCATTTCTCATTGATCTAGATCTCAGGAGAGGTGACTTGGGGCGGCGAGTGGTCAAGCATTTAGCCGAGGATTTCGAATGATGTACTAGACTGCACGAAATGTGACTGGGGGTTAGAACGGCTTAGGGAAGGTGAACAAGTCCTTTACCGAGATTCAAGGGAAGATTCCCAGATGGTTCAAAAGATAGGTTAGATGATGTCAAATGGTCACGGTTAAAGTAGATACCGTTGACACAAATTGAGTGGTCATTTAGAGTTCAAATGTAGGTGAAACTGTAACGCCCCGACTCTATAACCCAGGAAAACTAATGTATCCTCAAGGGAGAGGCCCATAAGAGGAATGTTTTACCAAAGAAACTATGATTTGAAGTAAAAAGTTTGGACACTTAAAAAAAACAAGGGACAAAATGACCCAACATGCCAGACTGCTCGATCGGTCAAAAGACTGCTCAAGCGGTCTCTCTGCAATTACAACATTTTTTCCCCAAAAATAGAGAAATCGAGAGGTTCACATTGTGGCGCCCCGTCCTCCGGGCACATCGAGATATATATAAATATAAATAAAGGGATATTCAAGCCATTCATTCATATTTACATACGTTAGTTATTATATCGTAAAGGAGTTCTGAACCGTTCAAAGTACTTAACTATTACAGTTTCACCAAAAAATTTCAAAAATTAAACTAAGCACGAGAGAACTAAATATAAGAACAAAATCAGAGATCTCAACTTGTCAGAATGCATCAGTGGGATCCACGTGCTCTTAAAACTAACCTTGTTCTTCAAACTCTTCTTCTTCCTCTAGGATGACTTCCTCCGAGAACTCCTACTTACCTGTGGCACGAATACCATGAGTCAAGGTCCAGAAGCAAAACACTATAACTTTCTAACTAATTTCCTGACACAAAATTCACTACGACGCATAACGTATAACACCCAGTACAGTTTATATTCAAGGAGACAGACAAATTTATAATAGGATAGTAGATAAGTTAATAAACATGCGTGTATAAAATGCAGATGCCCAACCCAATATGCACCCAGATTATAAAATGGATTCCACGCCAGGAATCACCAGAGTAAACTTTCATAGGTATTTGATCACCAAAGCCATCAACGCGCCTCGTTGCGAATAGTAAATGCGTCACCGGGCTTCATGCCACAGCTGTTTTACTCAATGGCAACGGCGTGGGGTTCGCACCACTTTGGGACTTATTGTTACTGCTCGCAGGGAATCATTATCATTGCTTCAGGACATATTGTCATTACCTCAAGACTTATTGTCATTGTCTCAGGGACTTATTATCACTGCCCTCATATATCAAGCGTTTGTCCCACCTTAAGACTCGTGATGCCTTCGCCGGTGTCAACCCAAAATTCTAAGCTATCGAAATTAGAGTGCTAGCGACGAACCCATGGTGCCCAACAATATCTGTAAACAATTTCAAACACCAGGGACGCACCCAGGGTGTATAAGCCAAAATCATTTCAAACACTGGGGATGCATCCAAGGTGTATAAACCAAATCTGTAACACCGGGGACGCACCCAGGGTGTACAAGGGGATTACATTCCAAAACATTTTAAAAAAATGGCAACCAGGGACGCCTTAGACTTAGGATGAAGAACGACGATCTCAATACAGCGCATCCCAACAACAGTTTGCACAGATGGACTTCAACATGCCAGGATGCAAGTGACAAAGTCAATGATGTACGATATGGATCTCAAATACAACCATCTATAGGATTGCATCAATTAGCATGGCAAGATTCATGGTATAATTCGCAAAGCATAAGGTACAATTATGTGAAGCACAAGCTACAATTCTCAAGATATGACTCAACATGATTGCATGAGTTCTAAATCATCATACATTCTCTTAAAAGCACTAATCAACTAATTCATGTCTATCATCATACAAAGACACGGGTCTCATAGCAAGGGTACTCAATTCCACACTTAGCAACTTTTATGGCTAAATATCAAGTATTAAATTAAAAGAGCTGACAAAATTTTGGAGTATCTAGACTTTGAATTAAGCTATAATTTTTATACACCATTTAGATAAAAATATTTTCTACAACTCTCATATTTAACACCAAGGCCAAAACCTAAGGCAAAAGGGTAAACAAAACAATCTAAGCAAAAATGGTTCAGCACTTTTCTCAAGATTTTACCAAAAATATGCTTATGTAGGTCTCGGCTTTGGGGTATCAGATTAAGTCCAAATGAACCCATCTTCTTGTATGTTCTAGTTCAACAAGTTCCCTGCAAGTTTCTTGTTTAGAGTTGAGGGTAGTTGTTTGGAACAAGTTAGACCTTTTGATCTTTTTAGAAAATAGGTTCTGTCAGCAGCCAAAACTCAGCAGAGCCCGTTTTGGACAGAGGGTTTGAAACGATTTTGGGGTATTATTTCGAGGCTTTAAGGTCTGATTTTTGAAAAAAAATACTTAAATATGTTAGATACAATGTTCATGTAGACCATGTTTGGAATAGATCATTAAAAATAGGAGTTTTGGGCTACACAAAAATATGTGACAGAAGTGTCCATTGAGGGCTGAAACTCAACAGAGACTTTCAATGGGGTTTTGACCTACCAAAATTCAATATGTTGTGCTCATTTTTTCTGAGTAGATAGATATGCATGTTATCTACAACTTTCATGTTTTGACAAAAGTTTGGACCTCATTTTTAATTAGGGTTTCCAAGTCGGTAGTGTTGACTAGTTGAAAAATGACATACTTTGGTAAAATCGCAATTTATCGCGTTCTACTTATGAAAATGAGTTGAAATTAATTTTGGATGAAAGATAACACAAAAATCTAAATCTGGGCATAAAGTACATGCTTAGATCAAATTTCTACATTGAGTTATGGCATTCCAAAATTCAGGGTAGAAACATCTATATTCTCAAAAATTAAGTCTCTTAAGGTCCAAGTTTTCCACATATGTAATGTCAAGTTTTTGTTCTATTTGTTTATATGCTTGTATTTTAGACATTAATATCAAGGCTCTAATACTCTTAGAAGTCATTAAACTCAAGGATAACAACATACAATAACATCTCATATCACCCATAAACATAACAACCCATAATTTCCAACTACGGCGCCTTTTCGATTTGATTTCAATTCTTGATTCTTTGAGTGTTTACAGGGATGTGTTGGAGGATATTTTGAGGGATATTCGACACAAGGTTTAGAGGTTTTACTTATTTGTTTGAGAGCTCAAGGTTTGGTGGTATGGAAGGACTTACCTTTAAAACAAAATACCACTTGATTTTTAGTAGGAATGGCAGTGGGACGGGGCGGGGCCGGGGATTAGTTCCTCCATTCCCGTATCCTATTTGATTGGGGCCGGGACGAGTGAAAATACCGGAGATGTTGCTGAAAATGGAGCGGGTACGAGGATATTTCGGGTATAATTTTTAAGATTTAAAAGAATAATATTAATAAAACTTATAAATAAAAAATAATAGATGATGAATTAATATAACTAAATATACAAAATATATATATAAAAAAATAGAGATAAATATAATATTTTAATATTTTGAACTTATTATATTTATAAAATTATATTTTATACATATATTAATATTTAAAAAATATTTATTTTATGTAATCGAGGGCGAGGCGGAAAAAACAGGGCGGGGAGAGCAAATACCGTCCCCACCTCGTTTGTTATCAGGGACGGAAAAAACTCAACAAAGCGAGGCGGGAACGGGGCGGGGCGGGAGAAATTGCCATCCCTAATTCTTAGCTCCCTTCTTCCTTCTTTCTCTTTCTTTTTCTCCCTCAAACTTATAGAGTATTTCAAGAACTATGAAGGTCTGGTCCCTCACCTCTCTTGCACGAAATTATCAAGTGGAAAAAGGGCTGTTTGGCTTGGTTTATATAGGCAAAGGCTAGGGGACAAGAGGGGGACATAAAGTACCAAAAAAAGATTTTTTCTTCATTTTAATTAATGAGATATGAGAAGATTTGAATGGGTTCATCCTTTGAGGGCTAGAAATCAGATCTGGGAAAGATAAATATAGCTAGGGGCTGTTTGGAGGACAAAAACCTGACCCCACATCAATTAAGGGGTTTTGCATTGGTTTGCGTGCCCTTTTTGTGTAAAGAAATACATTAAAAGTTAATTTGATGTATCTTTTTGGTGTCTATTCTTACGGAGACCTATTATTTTAGTATGTCTATGATAAATATAGTATTCCCATGTATTATCATAGTTTCCATAGCAATTGAATAAATAGATATTGTCTTTTAAGTCAAATTAAGCTATTTTGGCAATATATGATTTTTTGACTTATTTTGTTGTGTATGAAGTTCAGTAATGATTTGTTTGCTTTTATTGACCTATAACAATGTATTATTATGTATATTACTTGTTTAACATGTATTGGATCATCATAATACTTAATTTAATATCGTTCTCATCATTTTAAGCTAAAAAGAAAGCAAAAAGTCACTTTTTGGCGCTCTTCCCAAGGTGGTTGGCCACGAAGTGGTAATTTTGTCATTTTGATGTTATTTTGTTTTTTCTATTTAATTGTACTTAAATCCTTGATTCAGGGTATCCATGTGTCAAAATTTGAAGTTTTAAGACTTTTTGTTGTATTAGGAGCAAAATGGTCATTTTACTATATTTATGAAGATTTTTGATTTTTAACTCATTATTTCATGGTATTTACTTTATTTGGAATATTGGGAGACTCTCCGAGTACTAAGGTTTTGTTGCCTGTGTTTTGGACCTCGTTCGTGCTCTATAGCCTTGTGGACTATTCGTCACTAATACTAGGGTCCGAGCAGGGTCGTTACAAACTACTCCCCTTAAAAAAATTTCGTCTCCAAAATTTTGCCCTGTACTTGAGGGAAGGTTGAGGATGGTTTACTAACATTGTGCCTTCCCGTTCTCCAAAATTGTGTCCTTATTTACCTGAGTTGTTCTCTATTGAGGGTGTGGATAAGGCCGGGCCCATATATTCAACACTTGGAGTAATGGTTGTTTTGTCATACTAATATCTTCAAATGATTACTACCAAAGCCTCAAGGATCATATCACATAACCAGCTTGCCCCCAAAAGTTCATATTTCTGTCATGTTAGTTAGCCTCTTCCCAGTAACTGTTGCTTCTACTTCTGTTGGGTTCACTTGAATTTCTTCTCCAGATATAACTTGACCTAAAACCATCACCCGGTCAAACTAAAACTCACACTTACCAAGGTTTACATACAACTTGTGCTTTCTCAGGACCTACATAGAATCTTCAAATGTTTCCTGTGTTCCTCTTCACTCTGAGAATATAACCGAATATCGTTTATCAACACAATTACAAATTTGTGTCGAAAGCTTCTGAACACTCGATCCATCAGGTCCATAAATACAGAAGGTACAATCGTTAACCCAAAAGGCATCACCACAAATTAATAATGCTCGTAACGAGTTCTAAAGGCAGTCTTGGGTATGTCTGACTCTCGCACTTTCAATTTGTGGTATCATGATCCCAGTCTATCATTGAGAACACGTTGGCTCCAAACACAACTTACATCGAGTACAACTTCCACAAGCGATTATATGTCTCTAAACTAGCCCACCACTAAAATTGATTCAAACATTCTCCACTTCTATCTGGAAAGATTGTCACTCTACCGAAAACCAACTCATTGCCATATTCAAACGTACATCGAAGACTACTTCTCGATTGACTAACGACTATTAACTCGAAATCACATCACCACTTTGTGTCGGACTACTCTAGCCTTATGACCATCAAGATTAACACCACCACTTGAACCTAATGAGTTACGAGGGCTAAATATACCATACAGATTTCGTCACAATCTCGTCACATATTTCCTTTACGTACATGCCATCCACCCTACAATCCTTTAACTGAACAGTACTAACTTCTGATTCTAAAACCTCTTATCATCGTCACTCAACCCCTTCAAACATTTTCTGCCACACAATCAAACCAAGAACCATTTTTACACTTTAATTATTTTATCTTACCCACATTCTACCAAGACACTCGATACTCTCAAGGCCATTTACAAAAATCACACCCATGAATTCGTATAATCTTACTTACGCTTCCACTCTTCTCATCTAAACACTTATTCCTCCTACGTACTCATATTAAGTTGCTATGCAACTCCACCAAAAATAATAGAATTATATCACCCTTCAACTTCTCGTACATAGAATTCATACGCTCCCACAAGAAAATTCCTTATATATACCAACAACATCTAGTCACCAACATAAATAAACTTACTATAATGGATCACATCACAAAAGGTTTTCGAAAGCAACTTCCTTGCGACTCACATCGATACCTTAATAGAAATCAAATACCACTCCATAAGAGTTACACAGTCTAGACGCTAAACGAATATAAATCGATACTTTAAGAACCTACCATGTGAACAACTCGGTCTGTCTAAAATGTGCACTCCACCCCTCAAACAATCTTCAGCGTCAATGGGACTCACTGTTTTCACAAACTCCTAGGCACCAAAATCCTCGAATTGCTTAACTAAAGAGTTACTGGTCGTTGAGATGATCTTGATAATCATGATGACGAAGTCTGTAATCATGTGCTTTTATTTTCTCTCTAGTCTTTCCAAAGGTTGCTCCGTTCCTCTTGGGCTCTATCGTATGTTCTTGACGTGCTAGAACGTTGGGTTTGAATGTCTCTTCCAATACCTGGATCGTTTTCCCAGGCGGTTGGTCATTATAGGGTAAAACGAACATGACAAAAGATATAGTTGTGATAAATACCTAGTCGTGTGACCCATGTGACTTGGTGGTTAGTTCTTCATCAAGCTCCAAACGTTCATTATTGTGATCAAGATTCTTCATTCTTTGATAGTGATGGCAAAACTCGAACTCTAACATTTCGGTGGGAAGGCCGACGTGAATATCGATGTATATAGATGTACCTCCTTTGCTAGTGTACTACAGTTATCATGAGTTCGAGGCTGTTTCTCATTTTTCACTTTCTTACTATCGGTATGAATCTTTTGCTTCTTGATTTATCGGATGGGTGAGTCAGCTACGAACTAGCCTAGGGAAGTTTGAATTGTGCCATATGGTGGTGTTGCGAATCCTTTAGTGTGAAGCCATCATTTATAACTTTAGATTGTTGATGGCATAGTCTTATTTGTCGGGGCCTTTGAAAAGATATAGTTAGTTGTTACTGACGATCATTGTTACTCATAGATTTAAGGGGCAAGATTTTGAAGGTCGATAGTCAAAAACATGCACGGGGTTAGAACATCTTAGGGTGGAACCCAGGTAGTTCAAAGATAGGTTGGATTAGGGCAAGGGGTCAAGGCTAAGGCAATCATTATTGACCCAGATTGAGAGGTCGATTGAGGCTCAGACGCATGGGACACAAGAGTTGAACAACTAATGAAGATTACAAAAGGGAAGATCTCGGGACCAATATGTGCGACATTAGATCTTGACAAAGGATATGTTTAAGCGATGGGTAGCCAAACTAGATATTTATTATAAAGTTACGTCGGCCTAACGTACTTTAATCCAAGCTTCCCAGTCGACTCCCCAGGTTGGAATTTCGAGAGTAAACAAAGATTTCACAAAATCACTACACAAAGGTGCAGTATCTGGATCGAGAGAATTGGATGAGGGTAAAAGACTTTACCAATATCGAACGTTCGAAACTGATGTTATTAGGAGGGAGGACACACAAAGGGCTTCAATCGGTTATGAGAGTTGTCATAAAGTATTGAGAAAGGAACTCATAGGGATAGAGTTGTGGGTTTCTAATGGTGGCTTTCGTAAAACTTAGGCTAGCCCGGGTGTTTCACCATCTAGGGGTTCGTTAGCTTGCCAATGGTTTAGTTGTCTATCAGTCATCCTAGGAGATTGTTGAGATTTGGGGTTTGTATCAATTCTTAATTGTTTTCATGGTTTGGGATCTTGTGGAGCTTAATTTGGGATTATGAGATAGCTTATGAAGAATTTAACAACAAACATTTACATTTCATTCTAATCACATAACCGGTGTACCAGTCTTTAAAGTTCATAGAACACATGTACAACATCCAACGAAGGAAAAGATACAACGCCCAATGCACTAAAGCCTAGACAAACAGATGCGGATAGAAGTAGCGGATAACTGAGTCACACTCACACGTTGCCTCATAGATACCGTAGCAGCGCCATTGCACTTTCACGTGCCAAAAGCCCACCGGTCCCATGCGAGCTTTGTTGATTACGACTATTGGTACCTCTAGGTACTTTTTTAGATTGTTAAAGTCTATTGCCTAATCGAGCGGGTTAATGATTCTTCTCTTATCTCTTGGTTTTTGTGTTTGCATCCACTTTGCATCCATCTTATCTCCTAATAGCTCTTTGAATCCCGATGGTACCTTCAGACGATAGATGGTCTCGTCACATCTCTCTAACACTCTTAGTGGACCCATGTATCTCGTGAAAGACGGACTTTTTTCACTTCCACGTCCTTTCTGGAAAAACTCTTGCATATACCCGTTCTCCAATACGATAGTCCTTGCGGTACTCTTGGCAACTCTAGTAGATCACTATGTCCGTTGCTTCATCATCATTCGTCTCCGGTGGCGGTGCCTGTAATGGATCATAAAAGAAATCTGTGGCTCACTTCTCGTTCTCGTTGTCATCATCCTCAGGTTCCACCTCAACATCAGCCTCATTTCCTGCCTCATCGAGTTCTTTGTTTGCCCCTACTTCCCCTGCCTCTTCTCCTTTATGAACTAGCCAGTCATCTAAGAACATCCATACGAACGAAAATACGTCTATCGGGTCTTGTTCTTCAACGGGTTCTTCCTTGGGGTCTGAGTCTTCTGGTTCAAGTGATGCCCATGGTTCTCCAGCTGGCTATGCGTCAGACGCCATCCTAAGATGAGAGATGATTAGAAAGTGAAGCTTAAGGTATGGACTTCATGTTTTTAGAGTTATAAGTGATAATTTAATAATATAGACACTCTATAGAGCTTCAACGCTACAGAACTCTTAAGCACTCAACAGAGATTCAACGCTACAGAACTCTTAAACACTCTATAGAGTTTCAACGCTATAGAACTCGTAGTCTCCCATAACCCAAGGCCTGAAGGTTCACTAAACTTGGGCTCTGATACCAACTGTGGCGCCCCATCCTTCGGGCACGTCAGGACATATATAAAAATAAATAAAGGGATATTCTAGCCATTCATTCATATTTACATACGTTAGTTATTACGTTGTAAAGGAGTTTTGAACCATTCAAAGTACTTAACTATTACAGTTTCACCAAGAAATTTCAAAAATTAAACTAAGCACGAGAGTACTGAATATAAGAACAAAAGCAGAGGTCTCGACTCCTCAGAATGCATCAGCGGGATCCACGTGCTCTTAGAACTCAC
>JAOTRH010072621.1:0-17768 GCA_034768845.1 Heliamphora exappendiculata | reverse complement strand
ACAGGCGACTCCCCCTCTGGTGACCCCCCCTCCCCTTTCGGCGACGCCAGCCTCTCTCTCTGTATGTATGTATGTATGTATGTATAAACCCAGTCCCATTTTTTTTCTCTTTTTGTATATATATATATAAACCCACTGCGGCGGAGGGGGAGGAGGGTCGCCGAAGGAGGAGCCGCCTGTGAAAGGCGACGGCGTTGGTCGCGACAAGGTGGATGGTAGAGAGAGAGAGAGAGCGAGAGAGCAGAGAGCGAGAGAGAGCAGAGGAGGTTAGTGAGAGTTTGGGGCGGTGATGGTGGCGGCGACAGCGGCGACAGTGGCGGCGGTGTGGGGGCCGACAGTTGGCGGTGCTGGCGGTGTGGGGGCCGGTGGTGGCGGCGTGAGGGTTTGGGCGGTGGTTTTGGGATTGGGTGTGGTTTTTGGGAGTAGGGGTGGTTTTGGGGTTTGGGGATGATTTTTTGGGGGTTGGGTGGTTTTGAGGGCGATTTTGGGTGAGAATAGTGTTTTCGTTAAATATTTTAATAGTTTGGTTTAATTGATATTAAAATTAAAATCTCATAGAAGGTTAATGATGTTTTTAAAACCACAAAGGAGGTGGTTGATGTTTTACTAAATTTCATGGGAGGTAAGTGTAATTTACCCTTTTTTTTAGAGACCAAAAGAAAAAGTGTTTTTGGTTGAAAGCTTTTACACTATTATGATTTATTATTATTATTTTTGGCTTTTTTGTATTTAGGACAATGTAGCCTTTTTAATGGAATCTTTGCAAACTTACAATTTGTCCCTAATTATCATATTTTAATTAACTTCATAAATCAATTACAAAGGGGATTTTGTCTTTGAATATGGAAGATAAAGCTGTAAAAAATGCCTATTGCAAACAAGCTTAAAGTTAGCTTAAAGCAATGTGTGGTCTTAAATACAAATGATGTACATGTTTTCAATAAAGTTATGCATTCACTACAACAAAAGCAATTTTTTCGACGCAATAAAAATCATTAATACTAGATTTCGAATTATTTTTTTTCTTTATTCAATGTTCAACCAATAACTTTACAATTCTTTTTCCTTTTTTTTTTGGTCCTAGTCTAACCAATCTTGAACCAATTTGTCATTGCACACATAATTATATCCATAATCTCTTAATACTAGAAGGCCCATTTGTATTTTCCACTGAAGCTTTGTGTTGAAGTAGTTTGGCAATCTGTTAAGTTTCAAGATTTTACTATATTTTCCTTGTTAAGTATTGATGTGTGATGTATTTCTTTCTTGTATTTTAATAAAATATAGACAAGTAGAGAGAATAGGCCTTGGCACATTATAAGGTTCATATTGTTTGAAAAAAGGGCAGCCCAATGGAATAATTTAGCCTTCTAGTACTGTTTTGTAGGATCAAAATAAAAGTCAACAAAAAAATAAGTTAATTTTTGAAGAATATTGGGTTTTTTTTATTGTAGCTCACGTTATAAACTTTAGATTATAATTGAAAATATGTTATTACAACAAAGTTACAAATGTTAATTAAAGTCGTAAATTTATAACTTAAAACACTAAAATTTGTATTTATTAAATTAAACCAAAAGCTATAAGCAAAAAATTATAAATACACTTGTTTAAATTTTTTTTCGTATTGAATTACAAGTTAAAAGTAATAATTTAAGATGTAAAAAACTCTCCCATTATTCGCTATATTTCAAAATTGAAAAACCTTTGAACTTAACCAGACAAAATTAATTTTTTTTCTAATTCTACAATTTTTGTTACCGCCACCACCGTTGTCATCTCACCGCACCATCACCACCACATATATCACACAAAAGAAAATAGCATTTTAAGGGTAATGTTTGTGATTGTTGAAACTAGTAATTTATATATTATAGTTTGTAGCAGAAGTTGTGAGTATTTGATAAAGATTGTAACTTGTAGTTGAAATAGAAAAAAAAATTAGTTATAACTTGTAGTAGAAGGTGTGAGTATTTTGAATAAATTATAATTTGTAGCTGAATTAGTAGTATGAAGTTAAAAGCTAGTATCACTAGCTTTGACAAACCTAAAACACCCCCAAGGCTTGGTTCCCTCATTATTTGAACATGGTTTTTAATAGACAAACTTGAGAAGTAAAATATTCATTTGAGAATAAAATAATCACTTTTCAACCCAAGAATCCGAAATCAACTTCAATATTAAGATATATCATTTAAAGATTAAAGCTTTTAACCCAGCAAACGAACGAAGTGTTTTCACATGCATACATAACATGAATATACGGCCTCATGGCCTTACAATATTGGTGTTTTAACCCAAGATACAGTAATCGAAGTACTCTAAAAGAAAATAAGAATTACTTCTTTACAATTTTATTTCTCAAAAGATAATACGAGTAAGAGTGTAATCCTATCGACTACTCAAAAAAAGTTCATCGACCATCCGTCTTAATCCAAAACTTTCTTTTCGCTATTACCTGAAATGTTGTTAAATAACATGAGCTGAAACTCTTAGGGAAGAACTAATAATGAACATATGTATGACATATGAAGATGGTTATGCGGTATGCACACCTAAATTTATCCAAAACTAACATTTTTTTCCCCAAGTCAAATTCCCAATATATAACCAAGTTTTCAACAAAAGAGTTATCGTTCAATGCTCCATATTTAAAGTTAAATTAACAATTATAACCAATACTCTCACCATTTTTGACCAACTCAACGCATTCTCGTATTCCATCACTTTATCCATTCATCCAATTAAGATTTTACCAACCCAATTTATTCATCATTTCAATCAAGTACCAAGCCAGACAGCGTCTATAGACTTAGGGGTATTTATCACTATCGGGCTATGCGAGGTCCGAGAAATAAATATCTGTTCTATAACCCGACACGGAGAGTACACATTTTTGATTTTTTTTGAAAACATCAATAGGTGAGTTGCCCAAGAACACACTTTTACAAAGATTAACCTGAAGGAATGGCCTATCTTACATTGCGAAAATTTTTGGTCTTTCACCGAGGAACAACTCGTGCCCAAACTTAATCATTCAATTTCATCATATGGTACTTCAATTATTCAATTGTTTCATTTTAGTAACAATCAAAACGAGTCCAACTGTCAACCCGGTTGCTCTCGGCAAAACCCATATCACTATGGTTCGAGGCCCAACCACCACATGTGTTTTCTGGTTTTACACTAAAATCCTCCAATTTTAACACCCGAAATTGTCATGTGCTACATAAATTCATGGAATGTATATGCAATAGGTTATTACAACCCTCAATTCAACCAATAATCACATTAATTTCAACATCAAGGTCCCTAAATCCTCAAATTTCATGGTTTAAGCTTAAATTTAAACCCTACCCCATCATTTTTCAAATTCAATCGTATCCAACAACTATGTAAAGATGGCATCATGTTAAATTTTCCATAGATTTAAGGTTTAACCTTTATTAACCACAAACCCTAACTTAGGGCTTTAAAAATATCAATTTCATGTTTTTAGGTTCGTAAAAACGAAAATAATACGCATATCATATAGATATTTAAGGATAATCATTGATCCCACCTTTGTGATGTTAGATCCACAAGAAAAATGCTCAAATAAGCTTCAACCGTGAGGATCTCCAACCAAAAGGTGAGAAGAGAGTCTCTAATATTTAGCTCGAGTCTCGAACGGGTAAACAACTATAATGGATGTGAGCTATCTCACCAAGAGATGCTAAGAAGCTCCAAACAACCCTCCAAACCCAAACCCAAACCCAAATCCTAGCTCTTACTTATATTATAGAGAGAGCGAGAAATGAAAGAAATGAAGGTGAAGTGCTAAAACCCATAACTTATAAGATGTACGCCAACAGTTCGTTCAAGCGGACTGTTCACCGCTCAAGTGGTCCCCAAGTTCAGAAACACTCGGCCACCTATTCGCTCGAGCGGGCTACCCTCCGCTCAAACGGTCAAAACTAGGTTAGAAACCCTGAACCAAAAAAAGCTAAAATTGAACCAAACATAAACCAAATACTTCGCAACAATGTTCTCATGTCTTACCCAACATCTAACAATGATCTAAGTGGACTACTGATTCAATAACTTGAATAAAAGTATAACAACGCAATTCAAAATACTTAAATCCAAATTATTAATAATAACCTAACAGTTTCATTACATACCAGATAAATTTTTTATATCCCATTGATGTGTGAGTGGGTATCATAATACCTTTTATTTTAAGCCAATCAAATAACAAATCTATTTGGAATGTTTTAAAATTTTGGCTTTTATTTAGCAAAAACATAAAGAAAAAAAGTTAGATTGTTTGTGATAATTTTTTGTAGTAGTTTTTTTTTATTTTTATTAAAATGTCTAAAATGCAAATACTTTTAACTTTTAAGTTACAGTGTTTGAGATATTAACACATTTTTGTTTTTGTTTTTGAGAGGAGAGCTGACTTTTTAAGTAAGAATATTATAGTAATTTTGTTTAAAAAAATTAGGGTGTTTGAGATATGTATTGACTTTTTTTCTTAAAATTTTTTTAAAAAAAATTAATTATCTTTTTTTAAAACCAAATTAGACAATTTAAAAGCTGATTTTTTTTAAAAAAACTAACTTAAAAGCTCTCTCAAATGGGGACTAATAACAAATATATATATATATATATATAATGTGTTTAACGCATGATTTTTTTAGGATTTCAAAAAAAAAAAAAAAACAACTAAAAATTGACTTTGTCATTCAAACCATACAGGAGACTCTAATCCTTTTGTGTGTTGGGCAGCCCTCAATGACACTTCTATTTTCAACGTCTATTTCTTGTGTTTGTACTTTATTGTGTGTACGGAAAGAAATAGACCAAGTTACATTTCAAATTTCAAACCTTTTTTTTTTTTTTTTTTTGTCAATCAACAACTATTGCTATATGTAAATTAACTCTGGCCCACTTGGAATAATTAATTAATTAATTATTTTATTTTTTTATTTTAAAAATATTTATTTTATTATTTAATTAAATTATTACTTTTTTTTTACTTTTTCTACCGAGAGACGAATTAAAAAAATAAATTTTTTTGATCAAAATATAAATAAAAATTTTTAAAAACAAACATAAGCTAATAATTTAAATTTTTATATTGTTTTTTTTTTGTTTTTAAGAACTTTTTTTATTTTTTTCATTAGGTTTTTTTTTACCTTTTCAGATCATGATTTCATTAGACGATTCAAAAAAATAAAAAAAAATATTTAAAATATGAAAATATTTAGAAAAGACAAAAAAAAAAAAAGCAAAATTTCAAAAATTTATCCCAAACAGGGCCAGAGTAATTATACACAATTTCAATACAAAATCGACTGACATTTTATAGTTTTTTTCATTTCAAATTCAAAACAGTACTTATCCCTTATAATTTTAAAAGCCCCCCTGCCATATTGTTCCTTGTGGGGGGGGGTTTTGGTACAAAAATTCTTTAAATGCTTGTTTTGAATTTTCTATCAAGGGTGTTTGGGGTAGCCAAAATTAAAAATTTATAGATTATAATTCAAATGATTTGATCATGATTTTAAATAGAAATTGTAAAGGTTTGTTGAAGTTGTAAACCTATAGTCTCAAATAAACTAAAAATTAAAAAAAAATTTCAAACAAACACCCTCGTTGTGATAGAATTGATTGCAAGGTCTGCTGGTCTCATATGGCAACCCAGCAGCCACTTTTATCCCTTATTTGTCAAACAAAGTTATTTGTGCACATGTATATAATGATCTAACTTTCTTTGGGCCTAAGGCCATGTTTGGGTTATCTGAAAAAGATTGGTTTTTTTTTTTTGCTCAAAAGCTAGTTTATAAGATGTAACGCTTGACATTCCAATTTCTTTCTTTTACTTTCTTCATAAAAAAACTCACATCTCAAATAATTTTAATTTCTTTGGAACAAAATAACTATAATATTGTGAAAAAGTCAACTCTTCCAAAAGTCAAAAAATCAAAAAATTATTTCAAACACTACAACTTACAAAGATAATTAAATGACATATTAAATATTTTTACAAAAAAACAAAAAATAAAAACAACCCCAAACAATATAATTTTTTTCTTTCTTTTTTTTATTTATTTAAAAAAAGCTAAACCTCTAGAAATTCCATCCTTTTAGGCATGTTGAAAAGGCTCTAAATAATAGAAATTGAAATATGCATCAAAATACATACTGGTAGAAAACAAAAAGAAATATATAGAATTTTGTTTGCACCATATTCTGCGTATATATAGCCATTAATTAAAGAGAAAGAAGTTATTACGTAGGTCAATAATACCATGTCATCAAATTAATATGGCATGTTCAACCAACATACATATATGCACACAAGATATAGCTGTTGCGGAAAACTGTTAAGATTTTAAAATTATATTTGTAATTTTAGTTAAAAAGTATCTGAACGGACAAACGCCGAAACTGACTTCAGTTTAAAATTTCTTCATATCGAACAATGAAAATAAAAAACTCAGTAATATTGCCAAAATTAGTTTTAGGATTATACTTTTCGAAATCTAGTTGAATGAATTCGGTTGCTGCAATAATTTTCAGTAAACAATCCACTACGATTTTTGACTTCTAGCTAAATATCTAATACAAATCTTCTGCTGTATTTTCAAATGCTAAACAGGAACAAAGTGTGAGCTTTAATTTGTCGTGTTCTTCGTAATCTTCTTTAACTTGATTTAGGGTTTCAAAGACGTGGAAGCCCTAACCACCAAGTTAACTGACTGAATAATATGAATTAACCCGTCAAGTTTTATAACAGCATATAAATAGATTACAACATGAACCTATGAAGTAAATAAAACACGGACTTCCAATATAATTATGAAATTCTACCTTAACCCATAAACAATTTCATAAAAAACATAAAGTATATTTCATTCCACTAAAGAGTTATAATTCCATATCCAGTCTTATTCTCAAAATCGTAGTATTCGAGCTCTTAATATTAAATGCTTAATTATTCTCCCCACATTAAGATTATAGATACTCGCTGATTAAATTAAATTACTAACAATTATATTTCATCAGCTTCTTAGAAAATTCTTTAAGATCTTTCGCTTAACTTATCTGACTGACGGATTATAAAATCCATCTATAAGGTTTGACTCGGTCAAAATTTATAAGCCTCTTTAAGGGTGTATTATCAATCTCGATTTTTCAGGACGTGAATTTTGTCAATAATTAATATCTATCATATAATTAATATTTCTATTCAACTTACCGAGATTATAGACCCATACAAGATCGCACCCTCTAATGAATCAAACTAACGAATATTAAATATACGTAAATAATAATTATTTCGAGATTAAGAGTATAAACACTATAATAATCATGTGGTGTAAACTAATTTATAAAATCAGTATAAAATTAATTATCCCAACTTAGTCATGTTCAATACACACAAAGTGTACTAACATAATGAATCGAAACAATTATCGAAATAATTATTGTTTTTCGTAATTAAAACAGATCTACTGAAATATTGTGCTACAACTATACCAATAGTGTGTTCAATTTCATATAAATTGTGAACTACAAAACTTATATTTTACAAGAACCGACAATATGATATTCTGTGTGTAAGCCGAACTCTACATGCCAAATTAAATACTATATAGAATCAAAGACACCCATGCACAATATTAAATAAATAACGAAACGCATACATTACTCATTAAGATTCTCATAAAATTAAAAAATTAATTTTATTAAGAAACAAAATTTAATACTAAAATTTAAAATTATAGTTTTTAGTATACAACTATAATAATCTCTCACTTATACTTAAAATCATACTGCCATACATCTGACTCTCATATCCTCTATATGACTGTCAAAAGTCCTAGCTGGTAAATGTTTTGTAAAAGGTTCTATAAGATTTTCTCCTAATGCAATCTTGGTCACAGCAATATCACCTATTTATACAATCTCTCGTATTATGTGATATTTATGGTCGATGGGCTTTCTTTTCTTGTAGACTCTTAGTTCTTTTGAGTTGGCAATCGCTCCGCTATTGTTACAATAAAGTGTAATAGTCGATTGTACTGAAGGTACTATATCCAAATCTAACAGAAAATTTTTAAGCCAAATGGCTTCCTTAGCTGCTTCAGAAGCTACCGCATACTCGACTTCCATGGTGGAATCAGCAATGAATGACAACTTGATACTCCTCCAACTTATGGCTCCATCTCTTAAGGTAAATACATATATCATGAGGTAGACTTTTAAAAATTCATATCTAACTAAAAATCTGAATTTGTGTACCCTAATGGTATTAGACCATCTACCTAGTAAATCAACATATAATTCTTAGTCATTTTTAGGTACTTGATTGTATGTTTTACTGCTATTTAACTCTCCTGCTATGGATTAAATTGATATTTACAAATTATGTCAATGACAAAATAGATGTCGGGTTTAGTACAAAGTATAGTATATATTAGGCTTCCTACTACCAAAGCATAAATAACCGTCTTCATCTTCTCTATCTCATCAGATGTCTTAGGATACTGATTTTTGGATAGAATGATTCTATATCTGAAAGAGAGAAACTTTTGCTTGAAATCTTGCATACTAAAATAAGTAAGGACTGTATTGATATAAGTGACTTGTGCTTATTAGGGTTGGTATACTGAAAATCATATTTTTTGTATTTAATTTTATTTTAATAAAATTTATTTTTCTATTTTATAATAATCTTAACGAGTAATGTATACAATATCATTTTCTTAATGTTATACATGAATGCCTTTTATTTTGTATAGTATTTAATATAGTGTGTAGAGTACAACTTGCATACAGAAGATCAGATTTTAAGTTCTTACAGAATATAAGTTTTATGAGAATCTTGATGACACATTTTGAGAATCAAAATTGTAAAGATGTAATTCTCTTTAACACTTTGTATGGATGTTTGTGGGTTTTAGTAACTCATTTTGTAAGATCTTAAGGTCATAATTTCATATCTTGTATGCATGTGAGGGCATTGGATTCCTTGGCTTGGGATGGAATATTGTGATTTCAAATTTTGAATTTTCGAATTCTCAAATTGAATGGAGATGTTTCCTTACTAAATGTATGTGTTTCTTGGAATTTGAGCATATCGTAAAACATGTTCAAATTTATGAAAATCAAGTGTCATTTGAGCACTTAGAAAAGTTTTTAGGATTTTGGATAGAAAGCTCTTGGGTACCTCACCACTTGAGCGGTGGAATGTCCACTCAAGCATAAAGTTGCTGTTGGGAAATTTTTGGACTTTTGGTTTAAAAATAAGAGGTTTTGTTTGTATCTTTGGGGTCAAATTAATCTATTTTAGGAGAATTTTGCAAAGGTAATTAAGTTATTTTTTTCTTATCTTTAATAAGAAAATTGAAAGTTTGGACCATTTTTACATAGTATCTTCTTTAAAAGCTCGTTGGGTTTGGATCTCTTAAATTTGGTTTTTTTCTTCATTAAATTATACGGGTTTATATTGTTACGAAATCAAAGCATTACATTTTATGTTGTGTAGTTAATGGATATTTGTTACTGTGTAGTTAATAAATATTTTTTGCTATATGATTTTTAGTTTTTTTATCTTTTTAATTATTACTTAATTTTTTGTAAATATAATTGGTCAAAATATTAATATAAAAGATTATAAATTATATTTATTTAAAATGAGAATTAGCTAGCAAGATAAACTTTTATGTGAATTGTTAATGAATTTATCAGTATCATATGAAATAATCTATTATTGTAAAAAAAAATATTTTGCATAGTACGAGAATAGCGTTATTATATATACACATTAATCATAACATGCTACTAAAAGTTTAAGAAATTCAATTCATTTAAAATTTAGAAAGAACTTGATTATATTCAAATTCTACTATCATTGCTTATACCTTACTTTGACAATTCATTACTTCGCAAAATTACTAATTTTGTTAATTGTTTACATTAAATTTTTTCATTAGTTTTTTTTGTTAAAAAGTCGGTAAATTTGAAACAAATCTATAATCACATTTTTTAAGTAAAACTATAGGATATTAAACTTCTTTATATATTATTTTGCAATACTAATTTTACTTCATCATTATTAATTGTGTAGATATAATACTAGTAGTGAAGCTATGCTATGCACGATTTATTATATTTTAATTATATTATTAAGATATATTTTTATATTTATATGTTTAATAAAAAAATTATTTTGACACCATATTAGAATGATAGTTTCAACGTAAAATTATTCTCTCGGTTATATATTTTATTGAGTTTATATTGATTGTAACTAATGTTAAATCTAATTTCATTATGTGTATAGTTCATTATATTTGATTTTATTTTAGTTTTTATTAATTAAGTTTGCTTTAATTATACGTATTGCCACAAAATAATAATATTTTTTTGCAACTAATTTAAAAAATCCACTATTATGGATGCCCCAAACACTAAAAACAATTATTTAAAAACACATACTATATATTTGATTATGAGGGGTCCATAAAGAAACAAAATTCTCATAAATTATATAATAAATCTGTTAATAGATTTTTAAAATAATTTTTAAAAATTTGAATTAATTGGTGGCCATTAGATTTCTTGATTAAATTGCCACAATTAATTTGAATAAATAAATAACTTTATTTTAAAAATAAAATTTTGAAAAATTACACAAGAGGTAACGAATTTATTTTATTTAAAAAACTAAAAATTTAATAAACATACTTATTTTGGAAATATTTTTTTTTTAGAAACTTGTTTAGATTTTTAGGTAAGCATACTCTACTTAATTAACAATGTTTATAAAAATTGATTCAAAATTATAGAAAAATATACTTGATTTTGCTCAAATGATAATTTTTTGAAAATAAGTTCAAATTTAAATTAATAATTAACTTTAATTAAAAAATAGATATTGGACCAATCCTGCGAAAAGATCATCAATTTTTTAAATAAAAATAAATAAAAATTTGAGAAACATATTTATTAGAAACATAGTTTTTTGAAATATGTTCAAATTGGTATAAATATATTCCCTGTAATTAATTATCTAGCCACATTTTTTAAAATCGGTTCAAAATTGGAAAATAACTACTTAATTTAGCCAAATGAGAAATTTTTTTTGGAAACATGTTTTTCCAAAACTAGTTCAAATTTAATTAATTAGCTCCATTAATTTAATTAAATAAATACCATTAATTAAAAAAGTTAGATTTTGGACCAAGCACTCCAAGGAATTATGAATTTTTTAAAAATAAAAATAAAAAAATAAATTGAAAGTTTAGAGCATAAAAAGATATTAGAATATTTTGCTAAAATACTAAAGATAGCTATATAGATATACAGATATTTTTGACATATGGTTGTCAAATAAAAAAAACATATTGCTTGAAAATATATTTTTAGCAAATTAGTAGGTAGCCCATGTAAATTGGTACAACATATATTTTTTAAAAATATACATTTTCAAAAATTCATGTAAATTGACAAAAAATATATGTCTAATTTAAGCAATTAGAAATAAATAAGAAACTGTTAGAACTGTTAGAATATATATATATATATATGAAATAAATTGGTATGGATATATCCCAAAATTAGATAGCCATATAATCTTTAAATTAAATATTTAAATATAAATTTTCAGTATAATTAACTTGACCAATCATAGAATGCTATATGTTCTTATTAGAATTAAAAAAATTCAAAAATTTTAAAAATTAAATTAAAAATTTTGAACTCAAAGACATAAGAATATTTTGCGATAATATAAATGGTAGATAGATGATTTACTTTCTATATATAATGCTAATAGAATCTATACTATATATTATAGCAAAATATTGTGTGCTCTACGAGCTTCAAAGTGTAAATGTCAATTTTTTAATATTTTAAATTTATAAATTACAAAAAGACACATGTTATAAAAGTATTAGATATTTTATTAAAATAGTATTATTTTTTACATTTAATAATAAGTCTTTTAAAGTATAATATATGAAAACTAAATCAGTTACCATTATTAACCCATTGATTAATAAGGTATTATTATTTGAACATCATGATTATTTTTACTAAAAATGCTTTTACATTTAATAATAAATCTTTTATAGTATAATATATGAAAAGTAAATCAATTACTATTATTAACCCATTGATCAATAAAGTATTATTTTTGAGTTCAGGCAAACGAATATTTGAATCAGTTCAATAAGATATTAATTTTGATTTAAATATAGATGAATTATTTTAGGTGTTAAAATATAGTATAAATTAATTTAAGAATATATTAATAATTTAACACACAAAAAAACTACTTGAAAAAAGAAAGGAATAATAAATAAAAATCAATAATAACTCCGGTTAAGTAAAAAAGAGCAAATTCTGAGCATGCGTAAATAATTGGCAATTTAATTTTTTTCAGAGGCACAAGTTTTCTTACTTAATAGATTTAACTTGATTTTGGTAACAAATTTAACTGAATTTTTTGTAACATCTTTTTTTTGTGAAACTTTCGTAACCTTTTTAATTGTTTTATATTAAATTTTTATAAAATATTATATTGAATACTACTCATTTTAAATTTTTAAAAAATATTTTAAATAAAAGGATAAATTACACTAACCTCCTATAAAGTTTTTAACAAAAACAGATACACTCTATGTGATTTCTGAAACGATACTAACTTCCAATCTAGTTTAATTTTTGCATTAAATTAGTCCAATCGTCAAATCTCTGGAACTACCTAATGAAAAAACGTTAATTTTGTATAATTCATAACTGATATTCCTGTTTTGTAAATATCAATTAGGCATTTTTAATCAAATAATTATGAGTGAGACGTTTTTAATCAAATAATTTTAACAAAAAAATGCCCAAATTAAATTATTTGATTAAAAACGCCTAAATTCTCTCTTAATTATGTATAACTAATGATTTTTTTACAAAATAATATTATTTTTTTAAAAAAATATCTTAAATAAAAAGATAAATTACACTGACTACTTCTGAAATTTTTGACAAAAATAGATACACCTCACGTGATTTTTGAAACGACACTAACTTTCTTTCTTATTTAGTTTTTGAATCAAATTAATTCAACCGTCAAATTTTCGTTACTACTTAACAAAAAAATATTAATTTTATATAAATCATAACTGATATTCCCATTTTATCCATCCCCCTCTCTCTTAATGGATTTTGCTTTAGGTTGTGCTTCTTGTGCATTGTTTATTTAGTTTGCATATTTGATTATATTACAAAAATATTTTTTATATTTTTGTATTTTGTGAATTTATTTATTATTTGATTATATTTTTTACTTCTTAATGTAATAAGTCAAATTTAGATGTTTTTAATCAAATAATTCAATTTGGGCATTTTTAATAATTTAACTAAATTAATACATTTTTTAATTTTTTTCACCGATGAGTTAGAAATACAAAAAAAAAATTAATTATAAAAAATTTAAAAAAATAAAAATAAACTAATAAATCAAATTTAGGCATTTTTAATCAAATAATTTAACTTGGAGATTTTTAATAATTTAATTAAATTAATATAATTTTTTATTTATTTGGTCGAGACGAGTTAAAAATACAAAAAAAATTAATTCAAATATTAAAAAAATCAAAAACCAAAAACAAAAAAAAGCCAATGGTTCAAGATTTTCTCTCTCTCTCTCTCTCTCTCTCTCTCCCATGTTTGAAGTTAGATCCATTAAGCAGCGACAATCTTAGATTTGGGTTAAATTCATTAATCGAAAGCTACAAGATGGTTCTGATTCATGTTTGAAGTTTAGATTCTTGTTTGTGTTGGGTTGATATCTAATTTTTCCGAGAAATTTTTTTTGAAAAAATAGGCGTGCAAATTTTTGTTGAAGGAGGAATTGCTTCGATCGTTGGAAGCTGTTCAACCCACCCGTTTGATCTATTCAAGGTTCGGATGCAATTTCAAGGAGAGACTCACGCGCCACCAAGCGCCACCAACCTAGCCGTGCAATCCCTCCGACCCGCTCTCGCATTCCACACAACCTCGCTGGGAACAAACCTCGTGCCTCCGTCGCAATGGTTACCTATCCCACGCGTTGGGCTGACCGTCGTTGACATCCAAATCATGCAGCAAGACAGCGTTGCTGCCCTATTCTCTGGCGTCCCCACCACCGTTCTGGGCAAAAACCTAGAGAAGAAACTTTTACTCTTTTATGGATTTTGGAAAGAGTTTGGCTCGTCTCCAGTTGGGATTTTGAACTGGACCAAATAGTCCATCCAAACGGCACCGTTTTGTCCCTTGCCAGGATTTTAATGGATTTTGCTTTGGGTTGTGCTACTTGTGCATTGCTTTTTTGGTTTGCTTTGTTATTTTGTTTGGGCTTATATTTTAGATATTTTTTATATTTTTTTATTTTGTGAATTTATTTATTATTTGACTTTTTAGCTTATTTTTGTTTTTTTATTTTTATTTTTTTATATTTGAATTATTTTTATTGGTATTTCTAACTCGTCTCGATGAAAGAAATTAAAAAGTGTATTAATTTAATTAAATTATTAAAAATTTCCAAATTAAATTATTTGATTAAAAACGCCTAAATTTGACTTATTAGCTTATTTTTAATCTTTTTATATTTGATTTTTTTTTTGTATTTCTAACTCATTTCGATGAAAAAATTAAAAAGTGTATTAATTAAATTAAATTATTATAAATGCCCAAATTAAATTATTTGATTAAAAACGCCTAAATTTGTCTTATTAGATTAAAAAGTAAAAAATATAATCAAATAATAAATAAATTCACAAAATACAAAAATATAACAAATATTTTTGGAATATAATCAAATAAGCAAACTAAAAAAACAATGCATAGGCAGCACAACCCAAAGCAAAATCTATTAAGAGAGAGGGAGAGGGGAAATTTGGTGATATCAGTTATGAATTATACAAAATTAATATTTTTTTATTAAGTAATAATGAAAATTTAACGGTTAAATTAATTTGATGTAAAATCTAATTTAAATGAGAGGTCAGTGTCGTTTCAGAAATCATAATAACTACTACATCTGTTTTTGTCATAAATCTCACTAGAGATAAATATAATTTATTCAAAATACAAAAGAGCAAGTGCGGCATATGCAAATAATTGGTAATTTAATTTTTGTTTAATGACATAAATTTTCTTTCTTAATGGATTTTAACTGGATATTTTGTAACAAATTAAACCAGATTTTCGATAACATTTTTTTTTGAAATTTTCATAATCTTTTTAATTGTTTTGTTTTAATTTATTATAAAATATTGTATCGAATACTACTTATTTTGAATTTTTTTAAAATTCAGAATATCTTATAATTAGCCAACTCATCGTATTATTTTAAAAAATTTACAACTACCTTACCTATCTAATTAATTAGTTTTTGAAATTAATATAATTTTTATAAATACTATTAATCATCACCTTCCATAGATTTTAGAATTTTTAGAATTATTTACCTTTTTCAAAAGTTCCATAAGTTATAAAATAATATTACTTTCAAGAATTGGTAAATCTTTTTTTGGTAATTAATATATGATTTAAAGATAATTTAATTGATATTTTAAAATTAACTATTATACTGATATATGCATTAAAATAATAATTAATAAAAAAGTTAGTATATACATTTTTAAAATTTTTAGTTAGAATAATTAGTTGATCCTCATTCCCTATGTGGTTATTCATACATATTTACTTGTGAGATTTTTTAAATAAATAAATAATTAATTATAATTATACTCTATATATATATTTTTAAAATTAAGATCTCGTGCATTGCGCGAGTTTATGCTAGTATAATAGAAGAGAAGATATATGAATAAAGTTGCAAATAATTAAAGATATATAAATTTAATAATGTTTGTTATTTTTACTATAAATATTTTTAAAATTATGTTGATATAGTATTTGTAAATTAATAATCTAAAAGTATATTTTTAATTATGTTAACTTTTGATTTACTTTTTATATATAATGTTAATAAAATATAATAAAAAAGAAATTGAATGATGTTACCATATTAATCATATAATCATTGATAATTAAAAGACTAATGACTAACTTATACGTGTATTCAAAAATTTTAAAAAATAGATTAAGAGTTTCAAGTTAAAAAAACTAATAGCATTTTGCAATGCTAGAATAAGATTATATCTCACTCAAATCCAACAAATTTCAAATCTATATTTTTCTCATCAGAATCACTTGTATCAAATATTATAAATATAATACTCTCTCATAACCTATGGGTATGAGAAAATATTTTTCATCAAAAATTATTCTAATAAATTTAAATTGATATCAGAGCATTGGCATCCTTTGTTCATTCTTCTCTCTCTAACACTACCTCAACCTTGAATTCTTTTCCTACTCTCCCGATCTCCCTTAACAATACCATCATTTTATCTCTCTAAAATTAACAATAAAAAATCTTCTTTACTAAAAAACTCAATTTTTTTTTTACCTCCGTGGCCAAAATCTCATTGGCCATATTGATGGTTCTCTTCTATGTCCTACTACTGAACCTGCTAAATACACTTGATTCCAACAAAATTAATTAATCATGAGACTTTTAATCTCGTCTCTCTCTAAAGATGTCATTTTACTTATCGTTGACTTCAAAGCTTCTCAGTGAGAACTGGAATACCCTTAAACACGCAATTACATCTGCTTTTCAAACTCGTCTCCTTCATCCTCACTGAAATCTTCAAATTCTTCGACAACAAATAAATTATCATTAAAAAATAAACAAATGATCATTATTAACATTTATTCATCATTTTTAAATTATGAATGTATAATAAATTAATCATGTTAACTTATCAAAGTAGTGTATTATTTACAAAATGGTTCAATTCATGCATTGTGGGGACTTTATACGTTTTTATGCATAAAATTATCATTATTAACATTAATTACTCATCATTTTTAAATTAAGAATGTCCAAAAAATTAATCATGTTAACTTATGAAATTAGTGTATTATTTCTAGATTAGTGAGTATTTTACAAATAATCTGTGGATATTATTAAGAAATAATCTATGTAAATGATTTATTTCGTATTGTACAAAATGTACTTCCATCTTTTAATGCAAATTTGTGAGACATTTCTAAAAATAGCTAAATATACAATCTTCCATTTAAGGCAAATTAAATAAACTATTTCCAAATTAGTAGATTTCTAATAACGTTTAAACTTAAATTTTAATTAATATTGACCGATCATAACATAACGTGTATTGTTATTGTTAAATTAAAAAATTCAAAACAGGAGAAAATTAGATTGAAACTTTTTAGCTAAAAAATATGACAACATTTTTCTATCATATAATATAATAGATAAATATAAATATTTAATATCTATAAATACCCATTCATGATTCAGTGCGAATCACAAACACAAGACAAGGGAACTGTCATAACAAGATCTAGCAAATCAATATCCGAGTAATATCCAGAATGTCGAATGAATGTGAAGGTAAAGATTAGCTTTTATAACAATGATTCAAATTACATGATGTTAATTAGCAGCCCAATTCAAATATGTATATATATATATATATGTGTGTGTGTGTGTGTGTGTTTATTTGTTTTTGTCAAAACTCAGTAGCTTTTAGATATAAGTTATATAATTTTTTTAAAATATTTATAATTTTTGTTATAATTTATAATTATTTTTTCGTTTATTTTTTACTTGAATATGACTTTCAATTTGATCTACATAT
>JAOTRH010072590.1:0-17771 GCA_034768845.1 Heliamphora exappendiculata | reverse complement strand
GTCGCATGATACATATATATATATATATATATATATATATATGTGTGTGTGTGTGTGTGTGTTTTATAGAAGAGAGAGATGACAGAGAGAGAGAGCAAAGAGAGAGACGACAGATACTGGCGGTCTCGACGGTTGTGGATGGTTGGTGGTGGAGGCTGAAGATCGGAGGTGGCGCCGACGGTGAGGGGTTGGTGGCGACTGTTGGTCACGGTGGTGCTGCGGCGTGGGGGCTGCGTTTCAGTTTAGCTTGGAGAAGAAGAAGTTGAAAGCTTCTTGTGCATAACATTATATATATATATATTGTGCACGGTACAAACTCAAGACTTGTTCGGCACAGGTTGGACCAAGTAAATTGGCCTAGTATTGATGACCCCGAACAGAATATGGGCCAAACTCCTTACCGCCGGACTCACTGAAAGCTCATTGCTCCGCCACTGAACTCCTGCAAGACCAAGAACACCGTTAGTGCCCTCCGGCCTGGTTTGACCGGGAGGCACTTCGACGCTTAAGTTAGATATCTCTCAGGGAGATTTCTAGTTAAAAACTGGGCTTAGAATTGCATACATGTGGGTTGAGAGCGCCTCCCTTTATATAGGGAGACAAACTTCATGAGGTTGAGTCATCCTAGGATTGTGCCTCTTGTTCCTAAAAGATTATTTCCTATCCTGATGCGATTCTGATTCGTTTTCATGTTGTGTATCCGATTAAATCGTATCAATGATGGAAACTTGCTAAGTTATCTTTCCTTTTAGGGCCGTCATGAGCCTTATTTGGTCCGGGCTACCCCTTTTTGGGGTGGATCGAACTTGTTTAGGCCGAATAGCTTGTGGTTCGGGCCTTTGGGACAGATACTAAATCAATCTATTCTTGGGCCGACATCCTTTTTGGGACTTTAGTCCCATTTATTTGGGTTGGGGCTTAGGCCCATAGGTTTTATCCTCCCTCAACTGCCCCCAAACTCTGGTCCTTGCTTGGCCGGACAGCTTGGGGGAGATCCAGAGTTTAAGATCTTGTTCGGTTAACAGTCCCTATTGTTCGGGATAGGTGTTTTGGTGTTTTGGGTGTTGGAGTCACAAAGAGTACTTCGTTGTTCGGAGGGATTTACTCGGTTCTTCGGGTGACGGTTAAGCTACCCAAACCCCTTGGGCTCCTCTTATGAATGATGACGGCTGGCCTTGAGCCATGTGTTGCTGTCGTGGCGTGTCTTGAGTGGCGCGTGGAGGCGGTGTTAGACATCAAATCATTGATGATACGCGTCGTTTCAAACGTACGGCGCATTGAATGGGCATGTCGTTTCAAACGACAGGTATAAAAACTTGGGATGCCGACATTTCTTATTTTTTTACCGTTTGAAGCCTCTCCCGTGATTCTCCTTTGCGATTTTCGACGAGCCAAGCCCAGTTTCCGGCGTGGAGCTTCCCAGATTCAGGCGAACCTCAGGACCTGTTTATCCTAAGTAAGCTTCATTTTGCTGTCATTTCCTTCACCTTGAAGCGGGTTTGCTCCTTTTTGCTTGGCGTTTTGCCCCATTTTATCCTTTTTATCTATTTTCTTCATTATTATGGGCAAACTCCGGAAGTTGGTATCGACACCGGCGGCCATGCGCGAATTTCAGCATCGATACAACATCCCAGATGATGTTGGCGTCACTCTGGAAAATCCTGGAGACTCCCGTGAAGGGAATTAGGATAAACTTCCTCTTCCACTGTAGCCATAGTGGAAGAGGGAGTTAGATTCCCTGTTCACTACCTTCTTCGGCGAGTTCTTCAGAATTTCAAGGTGAGTCACATGCAAGTTTCCTCAAACGTTTTTCGAGTAATCATGGGAGTTATAGAGTTGAACTGTATCCTGGGTACCAACCTTGGTATTTGGGATATAGTCTACTGTTACAACATGGTCAAACAGTCTTCTAGGTCTTAGTACCTCAAAGCAAATAGGGCAGCCGAGAAGCTTGTCATTGAGTTGCCGGACTCGGGCAAGGATATCGATGACGACTTTCTTTATATCATGGGGAACTTCGAGTTCGGCCCTGGGGAAGAACAAGATATCTTTACCATTCCACGGAAGGATGGTCTGGGCCCTGGTAGTTCCCCTGCCACTTGTTTGTTCTTATTCTCCACAGAACTTGTCCATTTGCGTGCTTACCAAACTCTTATTTTACAAGTGCTATTGCTAACAATCCTACTCGCAGACCCCTACCCGGAGTTCATTTGGAAGACCTGAAGAAAGTTTGGAAGTACAAGGGTCTCCCCGAACAGAGAGGTCTTGGGAGGGTAGCACACATCCTCCTGAAATACATCCCTTCCTATAGAAGTTTCATCCGACCGAACACATCTGGTGTTTGGGTGGTAGCTGAAGCGTCTACACCGGCCGATCTCCCTAAGGCCATAGTCCTTCCTTTTACCCGAGCGGAGAGGCAAGTTACAGTAGCCCAGCCTCCATTCGTCGTAGCCGAGCCTGGTCCCTCTTCATCCGGTTTCACCATTTCTATTTCCTCTTCTTCTTTTTCATCATTTGTGACTTCCTCGGATCTTACCCGAGTTGAAGAAATGTTGAAAAGAGAGGCTCCAGCTGTTGATCTCTCGAGCTTCCTTACTCTTGGTGGTCTGAAGAAGGTGTCAGCAGCTTCCACTTCTCAGTCGAAGGCCACCGACCTAGCCGCCGAGTTATCTTTGGCAGCAACTAACCAAGAAGCTCCTTCCTAAGCCCCCAAGAGACTGAAGAGGGCTACTGAGGTGGCCAAAAAGGACAAGGGCAAGGAAAAAGAAGGGGAGAAAGACAAGGAGAAGGCCAAATGGACAATGGTGGCCGAACACAAAGAAGGGCAAGAACCGTGGACCCCCAGGCTGACAAAGGGGGACCGCCTCATAAATGCTGCTTCGCCGGATACTTCCTATGAGTTGAGCAAGGTCCTTCTTCTCCCTGCTGACATGGAGGAGGTTAAGAAGCTTCCACACGAGAAGCTGGTGAAGTCCACCATTCGCCACTCCGTCCAGGTAGTCTTTTAATTCTTTTTGCTCTTCGTATCTTGTGGCATTTCATCTGAATTGGTTGTAAACTTTCCTATTGGTTGTGCAGAGCCTTCAACGCTTAGCAGGCATGGTGGAGCGAATGGAGGTCCAATAGGCCGAACTGACCAAGCTTTGCCAGGCCAACTTCAAGTACCTCCAACAGATTGGGAAGCTGGAAGGTAGTCTTCGGGAGAAAACCAAGATTGCAAATGTTGCTCGGGCAAGGGCCTACGAGCTGGAAGTACAGGACACGACCTTAAAAAGGCATATCCAGGAGAAGGAAGAGGCCCTGATAGCCTCTCAGGCCCAGCTTGGAAAGGTTGAAGAAGAGCTGGCCCTTGCCCAAGAAAAAACCTATGTCGAAGGTGTTGCAGTCGCGACTGAGAACTACAAGGCCCAGATTCCTGGGCTTCAAGACATTATCTTCGGCTATGCCTGGGAGGACGCCCTTAAAGCTGATGGGGTTGAGGCATCCACCCCATTGTATACCGAAGTACCTTTGCTGAGTAAACGCGCCGTTGAGGAGGAAGAGGAGGTGGCCTCAGTGGCTGGCGAAGAGGCGGATAAGGGGGCGGCTGGCGCTGGCAGAGAGGGTGGTGAGGCTAATGTCAAGCAAGCGAGAGACGCTGCTGTGGCCGAAGAAGTGGGAACCCCAATGGAAACTGTAGACATCCCAATTTGACCACGCCTAATCTTAGGTGAATTCAATGATGAAAACAGCTACAATAGTGCTTTAGTTCGATCCTCGGGAAGTGATCCAAGCTCGGCATTTGAACCAAATTGTCAAAATCGTCAAAACCAAATAAATTATGTCGAACCACCAATAATTTGTTACTCAAGTAATTTCAACATGGCGGCCTCCAACTCCAACATGGTGGCCGCCAACTCCAATATGGCGACCGCCAACTTGCATTATGGCGACCGCCAGTAGAACCTTCTGGAAGCTTCTTTTGATGTGGCGACCGCCATGTTCATACCCGGTGGCGGCCAACTCAAAAAATCCTGACGTGTCCCAGAACGTGTCAGCATCTCATTGGTGGAAGAATTCTATAAATACCGTATCTCTGGTACGTTTTTGAGGATAGAAAATTAGTACGAGGTTTAGTGAAGAAGCTCTGCCGAGTTACAGAGCAATTCTGAGTCCCGACGCCGAAACCCTGCCGAAATATCGAGATTCGAACCTCCGACGCCTATATTTAAGCCTTTCTTGGATCACCACCCGAGGATTAGACCACCGAGGCACATTCCCTGACTTGAGAATTCCTTAGCAATCCAGGTACTTTGCTTGGATCCCCGGTCCTTCTAATTCCATTCATTCTCTTTTGGAGTGACCGAGTTAAGTTCAAATTCAATTCGTGCATTTCTTTAGTTTATGGTTTGCCTTGTTTATTATTCAATTTACTTCATATAATTTAATCATTTTAATTACTTAGTCTACATATCCACACTAAGCACATTACTATTTTTTATTAAATCATTAATTAGTACTAATATAATTTAGCAATACGACTAACAATATCGTTATTGTTATAATCTAAGCACTTATATGAAAATAGTTATAATTATCAATATTACACTCATTTAATTCTAGTATTTCGTTTCATTTCATTTATGTTAATTTAATATTCCAGCATTTATTATTTTTCTTTCTTTTAGTTAGTCTAATTTTCTTTTACTAGCATTCTATTTCATTACCTTTTCTTTTCTTGTAACATTAATTTAATGCTCTATTTTATTTTTCTTTTAACTTAGTATTTCTTTTATAATTTCTATTTTCCATTTCTTTTCCTTTTCTTTCAATATTAATGTAATTTTTTTTTCTAATATTTTATTTTCTTTGCTTCCTTATAACACTTGATTTAGTTTTTTTTTAATATTAGTTAATTTTTAATGTTAACATGTCTTTTTTTTTTCTTTTTTTTTTATGGTAATGTAGTTTTATTTTTCTTTTAATGGTCTATCCTATTTTCTTTTCTTTCCTTTTAACGTTTGCTTAAATTAATTTCTTCTAACATTTTTTTTCTTTTTCTTTTCTCTCAATATTAGTGCAATTTCTCTTTTAGCACTTATTTTATCTTTTTTTTCTTTTTTTCGTTTTATTAAACCAAAAAATCATAAAAAGGTTCTTAAACTATGTTTCCTTTTTTTTTATTTTCTTCAAATAAAATATAAATAGTTAGCTTTCTTTCTCATTAGCATTTTCTAGTTTCTTCTTTTTTAGTATAAATTTTCTTTTATAAGCTCTTTCCTTATTTTCTTTAAATTTTTAAACTCTCTTTTGTCATAACACTCTTATTTTTGTTAACAAATCTTTTTTTTAATATATGATTTTTATGCATCTTTTATCTTATATTTTTTTTAAATACTCATCATGTTAATGCCAACCTAGTTTATTTTGATAATATGCATTTTTTAATTACTTTAAAATCATGTTTAGAATAATTTAGCTTATTTTGTAACAATTCATGTTTAGATGGTTTTAGCATGTTTTTGTTCTTATTACGCAAATCATGATGTTTAGTTTGTTTTTGTAAAATTGTATGAGAGAGTGCTCCATGTATCATTTTGTTAGAAATTGCATGCCTTAGAATTTAAAATTTTATCAATTTATTTGTTCTAATTTGGAGTGATATGTACATATGTTATGTATTTTTCGTATTTAATTTTAGATATTCTTTCTTTATTTCTACCTTCTTTATTTGCATGCATTTGAGAAATTTTATAAAGAACTAATGATGATTAGTAGAGGCCAACCTTTTGGTTAGGCGAACATGGTGCTTAACACTTTCTCCGATTCGTACCTTAGCCTCCGAACTTTTTTATCTGGTTAACGTTTTAAAGATCAGTGGCCAATTTTGTTTTTCTTAGTGTTTTTCAAAAACTAAGTGACGACTCTATTTTCAACAAAAATAAATTTTCAAAATTTAGTTTTCAAGGTGTTAAAGAATTTTTTTCTAAACATTCTTTGAATTCCTTATTTTTGAATTTTTTTTCAAAATGACCCCTAAATCCCAATGCCACATTATTTTCTTGCGATTCTGCTAGGGACTGGTTTCTAAAATCAAATACGAGGTCTAGACTTGAAAATGTCATTGGTTCTTAACAAATATTTTTATTTGCATTTTTACATGTATATGCATTGTTCTTCAAAAGCCCCATTGCCTGGTCGACCTGATGCCCTGAACGTTAATCCGTTTCGAGGATTGTTGGGGAGACGGACAACCCTTGCTGACTGTACGCTATCATAGGTGCAGTAAAAGAGTTCGGACGTACTGTTTGACCATGTTCTGCATGGGAGGTATATACCCGGCTCTATTCATAATGTACCATTTTCAATTGATCAAAATCGGCCCTTTGCATATAGTGAACTTAGAACTCTCTATTAGGTGATGCTAACCCTAGTAGGACTATGTGTTTTTCTTCATTGTATGTTTTGTTTGTATATTGTTATAATTGTCTTGATCAAGTTTAGGCTAGTTCTTTCTCCGAGTTCGACCCGAGTTTTCTGTTATCCTTTACTTATGCTAACTTTTCCTTCGGGTTTTGTGTTTTTACCTTATTCGATTTTTCTTACTGTAGTTTTCTTCCCGGGGTCATGCCCGTGTTTCGTTTTATTACTTTTAGAGAGGTTTCTTTTCCCACCGGGATCTTCTCGGGTCATTGGTTTTCCCATTTTTTCTGACATAGACTCGTTTCTTTCAAACCCTTGCCGTACCCGTGAGAGTTATTTTTCTACTGTCATACTGCCCGTTTTTTCTTAGAATTTATAGCTCAAACCAGTTCAGTCAATGTAGCTCTATTTCCCTACCGTCATGCTGCCCATTTTTTCTTAGAATTTTTAATCAAATTAGTTCGGTCAACGTAGCTCTGTTTTCCTGCCGAAGTGCTATCCGTTTCCCTGTCTTATATGAGCTTTTCCTCTACAATTTAGTTATTTTCCCTTCTTAACTGTCTTTTTAGTTTTTGGGTTATCCTATTATGCTGCCGACACGAGCCCAACAGGGGCATTATTTCAGTCTCCGTGTTTATCTGCTCATGATTCACTATTTTGAGAATTCGAGATATTGGCTACCTGTTCTCAGAATATTCGCCCAGAAAGTGTCTGATGGTGGTTATTCTGCTTTTGGGATCCAGGTTTCTCAGTAAGTTTACCATTGGACCGAGAAGAGTATAGTCAACACACGTCTGGGTGAGGTCAGGATCGGGCAGACTTTGTAGGGTATCTGAATAGCTAACTAAATCAGCTGAAATGGTAGAAAACGAAATGAACTTGAAAGCTCTGATGAGGGCGATCACTGATATACAGAGAGCCGTAGAACAGCAGGCCTAGGCTCAAGTACAATGTTAGGCGCATATCCGGGCGATTCAGGCCCGTATGCCTATTGTGAATGGATAGGCAGATGACACAAATGAGAACATCGAAAACTTCTGGGATGATAATCAGGCACATGATGCACCACAAGTTGCTGTACCACCTCGGGTTCCCCTCCCGGTGGTGGTAGAATAAGAGATTACTGCTCAGTCTAGGGAATCCGTGTGGCGGAGAAGATTGACAGAATGGAGAAGGTACTGAGAAAAGTAAAATGAGTAGAAGAATACATGATGGATGTAGGCAATTTATGACTGTTCCCAAATGCAAAACTGCCAGAAAAGTTTAAAATGCTGGAGATGGAGAAGTTCGACGGCACCGGAGATCCCCGCATTCATCTGAGAATGTATGTCAGAACCCTGTCCCCCATGGGGATCGATGACCAGTTCAAGGCTTAGTTATTCCACCAATCATTTTTTGGGACAACACAAAGATGGTTCCTATCTCTGGAAGTGGCTACGACTAGAACCTGGGAAGATATAGCCACTGCATTCATCAGTTAATACAGTTACAATGTCCAGCTAGATGTAACCACTCGGGAGCTAGAGACCACTCGCCAAGAAAGCAAAGAGTCATTTGTGGACTGCTTGACCAGGTGGAGGGGAAAGGAAGCTAAAATGACAAATTTATCAATAGAAAAGGAACAGGTGAGGATTCTAGTCAAGAATCTCCAATCTTCTCTGAAGCGTTATTTGATCACACAGCCGCTCTCCACATTCAAGCAGTTGTTTGATGCTGGGGTTCAGATAGAAGATGCAATCCAATCTGGTGATATCGAGGAGGCCGAGCTAAGCCAAAAGCCAAAAAGACCTTACCCATCCAACAACCAAAACCATCACACCTCTTTCACTAACCCTGCATCTCGCTCTAACGAGGTGAATTTTCTAAACCCCCAATCAGATCGATCAAATTCTTCACCTTCATCACTTCCTCCCAGAAACGACTAGCCGTCGCAGCTAAAAATGCCAAGGAGAGTTTTTACTCCCCTTAATTTCTCTCTGTCCACGGCCCTAAATCGACTTGTTGAGAAATGGCTGATAAAGTTTCATGATCCAATGCCGCGTCCTAACCCTTTACCGTTACGCTACAATCCCACCCTATATTGCTCATACCATTAGAGCCATGGATACCCAACCGACAACTGTCTGAAACTCTGCCATGACATTCAGGATCTCATTGACAATAAGGTCATTTTGCCTCTATCTGCACCGAATGTCACAGCTGGTTTTTAAATTCTTGTGTTTTTCATGATTCAAGTCTCGAGTCAGGTTAGAGTTTTGTAAGTTTCTACTTTAATTTGATCAGTTGGATGTCGAGTTCGAGGGCACATCTGTCTGTGCACCCTCTTCTTTTATTTTTGATATTGTAATTTCTGCTCTCTTTGATATCAATGAAATAAATGAAGGTTTTGATTATTTTGCATTGCTTCATTTATTTTGTACGCTTTCTAATAATTTTCAATTCGAAGGGGATGTCCTTGAAGAATTAAAAGCTTTAAAAAAAAAAGAGAAGAAGAAATACGTGCCCAACCAATAAGTGAAGAAACTTTGTCAATAAATCTGGGTAATAAAATTAATCTACAAATTATCCAAATTGGTTCTTCTTTATTTTTAGTTGAACGTGAATAATTAATGATTTTAGTAAAAAATTTCAAAAATATGTTTGTATGATTATACGAGGATATGCCCGAAATTAATTCCGATATTATCCAACACCATATCTTTTTGTATCCCGATGCCAATCCGGTCAAATAGAAATTGAGAAGGATACGGACAGAATGGGCTCTGAAGATCAAAGAATAAATCACCAAGTAAATCAACGCTGGATTTCTTATGGTAACCAAGTATCCGAACCAGATGGCCAACATTGTGCCGGTCTTGAAGAAGGATGGATGCATCAGTGTCTGTGTGAATTTTTGAAATTTCAACAAGGCCAGTCCGAAGGATGACTTTTCACTTCGCATATTAACGTCTTGGTGAATAGTACAGTGGGGCACACCCTCTTATCATTCATGGGTGATTTTTTCGAGTACAATCATATTCTAATAGACCCTGAAGACAGAGAAAAGATGACATTCACTACACTTTGGGCCACCTACTACTCTCATATGATGCAAGGGGCAACCTATTAAAGGGTTGCAACTACTTTGTTGCATGATATGATACATAAAGACGTCGAGGTGTATGTAGGCGACATGATTGTGAAATTCAAAGATTAAGACAACCATATCATAGTGCTGAAGAAATTCTTTGAAATGATCAAGAGGTATAAAATGTGGCTCAACCCGCAGAAGAATGACAGAAGAATTTGATGGAAGTACTTTTCTTATTCGATGAAAAAAGACTACAAATCCTATTTCATATATAAGAATGCCAAAGGAGGATTGCTCGTGCGTTCAACAAGAAAGTCAAGACCCGAGCCTTGAGAGAAGGTGACTTGATTTTTAAGGAGATCTAGGCTTCCGTATTTGACCCAAGGGAAAAGTTCAAGCCAAATTGGGCCGGGCCATATCTGATCAAGACTATTATGATAGGTGGTGCCGTAATCATCATGGACCTGGACGGAAATACATTCTCTACTCCAATCAACTTGGACCAGCTAAAAAAAATACTACAATTGAGAGAAAAATAAAAGATAAAATAAAAAGCTCGCTGAGTTGAAAATCGAAAATGCAGCTCAGGCAAAAGTTAGAGCAGCCCGCAAGACCAAAAACCCGAAAGGGTGACCTTGGAAAAAGTTAGGAATTCACAAAAAGAGAGTGTTAATACCCGAGAGTAAACCGAGCTCGAAGTACGTTACGGCCTGATTCCACTTTTTGGAATACGTAGACAGCTTCTTTTAAGAAGTCAGGCCACCTTATTTGTTTTAGCCATCTTTGAATCCGAGTAATGATCAATGCAAATTTATCTTTGAGTTTTGATAATTAAATTATTTAATTGCAAGAATTAAAAAACTTTAAATAATTGGGAACCTTTTTCAGATAAACGTGGAGTTTTCGTTATTTCAGCTACGATCACAAGATTTTGAAAATAAAGGGCGGGCACGCAAGTCCCAAACTCTAAACAAAAAAGAATGTTACAAAATTCTAAAAGTAAAGCAAGTTCCTCAAATCTTCCTCTTCTTCGCTTCTTGTTCTTCTACCTCTTCTCGGTTTCTGCTCTCTTTTCTGTGCCAACCACGCCTTGTACTCCTCAGGGAGCTTAGTGTGGAATACCTCCTGCATCTCCATTAGTGAACAAGATGGTTAAGCCTCCTGATACTGCACCGAAATAGGGCCTGAAGGGAAGATGAATACATACGACCTTGTACGCTGTAGAATATGATTTGACCTCAACCAAACTGCCTCATGATCCGATGGGGATAGAAGAAAGTGGACAGCCGTAGACTAATCAGCAAGACATTTGGATGGTTCATAATGGTCAAAATCATAAAAGGGGATCCTCCACCAAGAGCGCTACCAAGTGATGTCTCTTCTAGTTACCGAAAAAATATACTGTCTTCAAGTCGCATCGGTAGTGCATATCGAGTAAAAAGGATGAAAGACAAAGGCAACAGCGTTGTACTCTTTCGAACATTGTTTCTGCAGAAGATTTACCTTCTCAATCAACCAGATCTAAGAAGAGAGAAAAGAGGTAAGAATCGAGAAAAATAAGCAAAAGGAGAGAAGAGCGGCAAACACCGAGAAAAAATCAGCAAAAGGAGAGAAAAGCGGTAAAAACTTAGAAAAAATCAGCAAAAGGAGAGAAGAATGGAAAAAAGAGAGATTTTAGTTTCATCTTGGAAAAGAAGATAACTACCAGCAAAAGACGGGGTTACACCCTGATGGATAACATCTAGATCAATCAGGGTCTCAGCTAAAACTAGGGGTAAAGAGTCTTTTTATGCCCTTATTTGCTCAGCAATATCCACCAGAATAGTGCTAACTCGGCCGTCATAAGAAACCAGAAGGCACTAGGCAAGTAGACAGATGCACAGAATATAACGGCATCGCAACTAAAATTTGAAGTCACCAAGGGCACCGGTAGGATAGAATCTGTGTCTAGTGAATCCCCATGGATGAAGAAAGAAACCTCTTGGCCAGTCTGACCACAAGGATGTATGATGAACATGGAAGGTATTGGCATGAACTCCCGTGGGACGAGACTAAGAATGACGGTGAACTCCTCTACAGTAGGGCATAACTCTTCAAGACCAAAGCAGAAAATATGAGCCCGTGAATCCTAAAACCTGTGTAGCAGCCCTTAGCAATGGTTTATTGATCCAAGCCCTGGTGTGCCAGGAAAACTTCTTTCAAACCCCAGTCATATGCGATGCGTTGTCTAGGTTCTAGGTTCGTAAGATGACCCTTAGGTTCCTTAGGCCCTGGTGCGCTAGGCAAGTCTTTTAAACTCTAGAAGACTAGGCACTCTAAGCCCTGGTGCACTAGGAAAATCCTTTTAACCCTAGGTTCATGTGTGAGTGACGATCCTTGGATTTTCTTTAAACCCTAGTCCATAAAGTGTCTAGGTCTAAAGTCCAGAAGGTGTCTTAGAATTTTTTAAACCCTAGTTCATAAGGCGTCTAGGTCCTAAGTCCGTAAGGTGTCTTAGGATTTCTTTAAAACCTAGTCCATAAGGCGTCTAGGTCCTAAGTCCATAAGGCATCTTAGGTTTTCTCCAAACCCTAGTCCATAAGGTGTCTAGGTCCTAAGTCCATAAGGTGTCTTAGGTTTTCTTCAAACCCTAGTCTAAGTCCGTAAGGTGTCTTAGGTTTTCTTCAAATCCTAGTCCATAAGGCGTCTAGGTCCTAAGTCCGTAAGGTGTCTAAGGTTTTCTTCAAACCCTAGTCCATAAGACGTCTAGGTTCTAAGTCCATAAGGTGTCTTAGGTTTTCTCCAAACCCTAGTCCATAAAGCGTCTAGGTCCTAAATCCGTAAGATGTCTTAGGTTTTCTCTAAACCCTAGTCCATAAGGCGTCTAGGTCCTAAGGCCGTAAGGTGTCTTAGGTTTTCTTCAAACCCTAGTCCATAAGACGTTTAGGTCCTAAGTCCGTAAGGTGTCTCAGGTTTTCTTCAAACCCTAGTCCATAAGGTGTCTAGGTCCTAAGTCCTAAGGTGTCTCAGCTTTTCTTTAAACCCTAGTCCATAAGGTGTCTAGATCCTAAGTTCAGAAGGTGTCTGAGGATTTCTTCAAACCCTAGTACATAAGGCGTCTAGGTCCTAAGTCCAATAGGTGTCTCAGGTTTTATTCAAACCCTGGACCATAAAGGCGTCTAGGTCCTAAGTTCAGAAGGTGTCTTAGATTTTTTTCAAACCCTAGTCCATAATGCGTCTAGGTCCTAAGTTCAGAAGGTGTCTTAGGTTTCCCAAACCTTAATGTGCTATGCATACTATGTTCCAAGCCCTGGTGCGCCAGGTAAATCGCTCAAAGCCCTAGTGCGCTAGGCATCCAACTTTTTAGGTCTTGACTCGACCTATTAATTCATGGTTATCCCTCCCGGTAAAGATAGTTTTAAGCCTTGACTTGGCTTTCAAATCTCACACCTCATCCCAAATTTAATTTACGATCTCTCCGGTAAGATTAACTTTAAGCCGTAATTTGGCTTTTAATTTTGCTTCCGATAAATCTAATTCTAAGTCCCGCATTCTTAGATCTTGACTTAACCTACCAATTTGACGCATGACTCCTCGGTCCTCCTCACGATCTTAAACTAACTCCTTGGTCCTCCTCACGATCTTAAACTGACTCAACGGTCCCTCTTACGACCTTAAACTGACTTATCGGTCCTCCTGATAACCCTAAGCTGACTCGATCCTTCTCATAACCTTAAACTGACTTATCGGTCCTCCTCATGATCTTAAACTGACTCGTCGGTCCTTCTCATGACCCTAAACTGACTCGTCGGTCCTCCTCATGACCATAAACTGATTCATCGGTCCTCCTCATGACCCTAAATTGACTCATCGGTCCTCCTCGTGACCTTAAACTGAATCATCGGTACTCCTCATGACCCTAAACTACTCATCGGTCCTCCTCATGACCTTAAACTGACTCGTCGGTCCTTTCACGACCTAAAACTGATTAACTTTTTTTCTCATGATTGCATTACGTTGTAGTCGTTATGCATTATGTTTCTTATCTTGCATCTTTGCATTTTGTCCCAGGAACTATATTTTGGTCTGATCCCTAGAAAAAGGGATACATAGGCAGCTCGATGAAAATTCGAGTACGACCAACATCATATGCATGCTTGTATGTTTGTGGCCTAAGATTGACGGCTCGGTCAAATGGATGTTGTCTCTGGATCTTTGATATAACTTGCTCCACACGTTGCTACGCAAGTTATATCAAAGAGCGGCAATTGTAGACACCCCAATTTGACCCCGCCTAATCTTAGGTGAATTTGATGATAAAAATAGGTAGAATAGTGCTTCAGTTCGATCCTCGGGAAGTGATCCAAGCTCTGTATTTGAACCCAATTGTCAAAATCGTCAAAACTACTGAAATTATGTCGAACCACCAATAACTTGTTACGCAAGTAATTTCAACATGGTGGCCTCCAACTCCAACATGGCGGCCTCCACCTTCAGCATGGCGGCCGCCAACTCCAACATGGCGACTACCAACTTGCATTACGGCGACTGCCAGTAGAACCTTATGGAAGCTTCTTTTGATGTGGCGACCGTCATGTTCATACCCGGCGGCCGCCAACTCCAAAACCCTAACGTGTTCCGAAACGTGTCAGCATCTCATTGGTGGAAGAATTCTATAAATACCGTACCTTTGGTACATTTTTTAGGACAGAAAATTAGTGAGAGGTTTAGTGAGAGAAGCTCTGCCGAGTTATCGAGCAATTCTGAGTCCCGACGTCGAAACCCTGCCGAAATACCGAGATTCGAACCTTCGACGCCTATATTTAAGCCTTGCTTGGATCACCACCCGAGGATTAGACCACCGAGGCACATTCCCTAACTTGAGGATTCCTTAGCGATGCAGGTTCTTTGCTTGGACCCCCGGTCCTTCTAACTCCATTCATTCTCTTTTGGAGTGACCGGATTAAGTTCAAATTCAATTCGTGCATTTTTTTAGTTTATGATTTGCTTTGTTTATTATTCAATTTACTTCATATAAATTAATTATTTTAATTACTTAGTCTACACATCCACACTAAACACATTGCTATTTTTTATTAAATCATTAATTAGTACTAATATAATTTAGCAATACGACTAACAATGTCGTTATTGTTATAATCAAAACACTCACATAAAAATAGTTATAATTGTCAATATTACACCCATTTAATTCTAGTATTTCGTTTCATTTCATTTCATTTCATTTATGTTAATTTAATATTTCAGCATTTATTATATTCATTTCTTTTAGTTAGTCTAATTTTTTTTTACTAGCATTCTATTTCATTTTCTTTTCTTTTCTTGTAACATTAATTTAATACTCTATTTTATTGTTCTTTTACCTTAGTATTTCTTTTATAGCTTCTATTTTTCATTTCTTTGCCTTTTCTTTCAATATTAATATAATTTTTTTTTTCTAATATTTTATTTTCTTTGCTTCCTTATCACACTTCATTTAGTATTTTTTTTAATATTAGTTAATCTTTAATGCTAACATGTTTTTTTTATGGTAATGCAGCTTTATTTGTCTTTTAATGGTCCATCATATTTTTTTTTCTTTCCTTTTAACGTTAGTTTAAATTAATTTCTTTTAGCAATTTTTTTTCTTTTCTCTCAATTTTAGTGTAATTTCACTTTTAGCACTTATTTTATCTTTTTTATTCTTTTTTTCGTTTCATTAAATCTAAAAATCATAAAAAAAGGTTTTTAAACTATGTTTTTTTTATTTTATTTTATTTTCTTTTTATTTTCTTCAAATAAAATGTAAATAGTTAGCTTTCTTTATCATTAGCATTTTCTACTTTCTTCTTTTTTAGTATAAATTTTCTTTTATAAGCTCTTTCCTTATTTTCTTTAAATTTTTAAACTCTCTTTTGTCATAACACTCTTATTTTTGTTAACAAATCTTTTTTTTAATATATGATTTTTATGCATCTTTTATCTTATATTTTTTTTAAATACTCATCATGTTAATGCCAACCTAGTTTATTTTGATAATATGCATTTTTTAATTACTTTAAAATCATGTTTAGAATAATTTAGCTTATTTTGTAACAATTCATGTTTAGATGGTTTTAGCATGTTTTTGTTCTTATTATGCAAATCATGATGTTTAGTTTATTTTTGTAAAATTGTATGAGGGAGTGCTCCGTGTATCATTTAGTTAGAAATTGTATGCCTTAGAACTTAGAATTTTATCCATTTATTTGTTCTAATTTGGAGTGATATGTATATATGTTATGTATTTTTCGTATTTGATTTTAAATATTCTTTCTTTATCTCTACCTTCTTTATTTGCATGCATTTGAGAAATTTTATAAAGAACTAATGATAATTAGTAGAGGCCAACCTTTTGGTTGGGCGAACGGGGTGCCTAACACCTTCTCCTATTCGAACCTTAGCCCACGAACTCTTTTCTCTAGTTAACGTTTTAAAGATCAGTATCTAATTTTATTTTTTTTTTAGTTTTTCTCAAAAATTATGTGGCGATTTTACTTTCAACAAAAATGGGTTTTCAAAATTTAGTTTTCAAGGTGTTAAAAAAAAATTTTCTAAAAATTTTGTGAATTCCTTATTTATGAACTTTTTTTCAAAATGACCCCTAAATCCCAACGCCATAGAAACCACAAAAGATTTTCTTGCCACCCCTTGAGGGTTATGTTATTTTTATTTTTGATTATCCTTGTACTGCCTTGCGGGGCTTTTGTAGCTTCGGGGGTTTCAGCGCCCTTTTTGTTTAAGTAAAAAACCCTTTTCGTCTTCTTATTCATCGCACTTATACTTGCTTAAGTATCAACTATGTTTGACTAAGCCATGCCTTTCGTAGTATGGACTAAGGTTTCCATATTGGGGGCTTCATTAGTTCGGATGAACTGTACATTTAGCTATTTTAGGCTTTTTCATTCTAAGTATGAGATTAACATCCATACTGAGGGCTCAATTAGTTCGGATGAACTTCGAACTTAGCCATTTTTAGGTTTATTCATCCTTAGTATGGGATCATCATCCATACTGAGGGCTAAATTAGTTCGAATGACTTCGAACTTAGCTTATTCATCCTTAGTATGGGATCATCATCCATACTAAGGGATAAATTAGTTCGGATGACTTCAAACTTAGCCTTTTTTAGGCTTATTCATCCTTAGTATGAGATCATCATTCATACTAAGGGCTAAATTAGTTCGAACTTAGCCTGCTGTGTTTAGGGTGTGGCCCCCAAATTTTTGTCATGGAGATCAAGTGATAAAAACTTTAGAGGTGGAGTGGAAAGGAGAAAGCTCTTGCCGAACAGCGGCGTTTTATTAAAAAATTACAATGAAATGCAAAATCAAAAGTAAAACTTTCGGAGGTTGTTTTCATTCCATGGCCTAGGGATGGCTTTTTCAATCATGTCTTCTAGGTGGTATACTCTAGTGCCACCCTTTGAAGTGACTCTGTATGGGCCTTTCCAGTTCGGGCCTAACTTCCCCTAGACAAGATCCTTCATATGACCGAGCACTTTTCATAGGACCAAATCTCCTTCGCTGAGCTCGCGGTGTTTCACCCTCTTATTATACCCTTTGGCAAGAGCTTACTGGTAGGCTGCCAATTTAATGGTTGTCATTGCTCTTCTTTCTTCGGCCAAGTTTAGGTCCAAAGCGAGAGCTCTAGTATTTGCTTCTGGAGTACTGACCTTTGTTTGAATTGTAGGTAATCCGACTTCCAGTGGTATGACTACCTCTACCCTATAAGCTTAAGGAAAAGGGAGTTATCTGTCCCAAAGGCCCGAACCACCAGCTATTCGGCCTAAGCAAGTTTGGCCCACTCCAGAAAGGGGCAGCCCAGACCAAATAAGGCCCATGACAACCCTAAAAGAAAAGATAACTCAGCAAGTTTTCATCCTTGATACGATTTGATCGGATACATAAAATGGAAACGAATCAGAATCGCATCAGGATAGGAAACAATCTTTTAGAAAGAAGAGGCAAAATCCTAGGAAGACTCAACCTTATGAAGTTTGACGCCCTATATAATGGGAGGCGCTCTCAACCCACAGGTACGCAATTCTAAGCCCAGTTCTTGACTAGAAACGTCCCTAAGAGATATCTAACTTAGGTGTCAGAGTGCCACCCAGTCAAACCAGGCCGGAGGGTACTAACGGTGTTCTTGGTGTTGCAGGAGTTCGGCGGCAAAGTAAGGAGTTTTTAGTGAGTCCGACGACAAAGAATTTAGCCCATATTCTGTTCGGGGTCATCAATACTGGGCCAATTTACTTAGTCCAAATTGTGCCGAACAAGTC
>JAOTRH010072569.1:0-17771 GCA_034768845.1 Heliamphora exappendiculata | reverse complement strand
AAATACCAGTAGAACGGAAGAGGAACCACAAGTCACTGATATTCTATTACCTCGTCATAGTGGGAGGATTATCGGGATATGTGCAAATTAAGAACAGGAAGCTAATGTACAGGGTTCAGATTCTGCACAGTCTGTTACTGCTAGTACACAGACACAGGTAGTGCCTCGTCGTAGTATGAGGGTTGTTTATCAACCTGATCGGTACATGTTCTAAGGAGAGTCGTTTGATAAGATTCTGACAGAACTAAATATCGAGCCCTGTGACTACAATGAAGTACTACAAGACAAAAATAAAAATCTTTGGCAAAGGACTATGAATTCAGAGATAGAATCTATGTATTCCATTCAAGTCTGGGAACTTGTAGAACCTCCCGAAGGGATAAAACCCATTGGATGCAAGTGGATCTACAAGAAAAAGAGAGGAGTAGACAGAAAGGTTAAAATCTTCAAAGTTAGGCTTATTGCTAAAGGGTTCACTTAGAAAGAACGGATCGACTATGAGGAAACCTTTTCACTGGTAGCCATGCTTAAGTCTATCCGAATTCTCTTATCCATTGTCGCACATTTTGATTACAAAATCTGCCAAATGGATGTCAAGACAGCTTTCCTTAATGAAAGTCTTGACGAGTGTATCTTGTTAGCCCAAAGGCTCTTTATTTTTTATTTTGATGATTTTCATAATTTATTTTCTAAGAATAAATGTTTTAAATGGACAATATTTTATATTTTCAAAATGAAAGTGTTAACACATTTTGAACAATTAAAGTTAACACCTTAGCAAAAAGAATTGACCCATACCTCAAAAGGATTCAAACACTTAAGTATTATTGAACAAGAATATTTTGTATTGATCTTAATTGAAAATTAAGTCAAACACTTTTAAGGCAAAGTATACTCGAAACTTATCAAGTGTGTCAACACCTATTGATTAAATAGTTTGACACCCTAATTGTTTTACAAGTTAATCTTCAGGTATCAAAGTTTTAGTGTCGACACAAACAAGTTTTGTGTCAACACAAAAGAGCCGATGCTCTCAGAACTCAATTTGAGTCGACATAAATCAATTTTGTGCCGACACAAAAGTGATCCTCACTTTTGGTATCCGAAAGTTTGGATTGACACAAATAGAAGTTGTGTCGATACAAAACAACCGAGATCACCTGTAAATTTTTGGTGTCGACCCTAGAGACCAAATGTGTTGACAGAAAATTACCGAGGCAGACTGCAGAATTTTGGTGTCGACCCCAAAGCACATATGTGTCAACACAAAAGTCCCGAGCCTGCCTGCAGAATGTTGGTGTCGACCCAAGAGACCAAATGTGTCAACACAAAAGAATTGAGGCTTCCTGCAAAAATTCGTGTCGACACTAAAGGCAAGTTGAGTCGACACAAAGTTGTTCCTCCGGATGCTGAAGTTTTTAAACGAGTCGACACCAGATTTAAATGTGTCGACACCAGAATGTTGGAAGGTAGAATGCTGAATTGTGTCAACTCGTCAAAAAATTCATGTCGACCCAACCACTTGAATAACCCTACCCTAGACATTTTGTGTCGACACCAAAAGTATTTGTGTCGACACCTGCGACAAAAATTCAAATCGTGACAGATCTTAACGGCTGGATTTTTGGCATTTATTGCTCCCACCTACCTCCAACGGTCATGATACCCCAAGAACTTATATAAAAAGTTACTTCTTAGCATTTAAGAAGTTACTTCTTAGCATTTAAGAAGTTACTTCTTAGCATCTATATTCAAGCCGTAGATTACGACATTTGGCAGGTTATCATAAATGTATCCAAAAGACCCACCAAAACTGTTGAATGAGCTGTTGTACCTAAACTAGAGGCCGAATGGACTGAAATCGACATAAGGGAGATACAAAAAATTACTAAAGCTATGAATCTCCTTTTCTACTCACTTGACCCAAACGAGTTCAATAAGATCTCGACTTGTGACACCACTAAAAAAATTTAGGATAGATTCAAAATTACCCATGAGGGTACCACTCAAGTGAAAGAGTCAAAAATCAGTTTGCTTGTGCATAACTAAGAACTATTTAAAATGAAGCATGATGAAACTATATCTGATATGTTTACTCGCTTCACTGACATTATCAATGGACTGAAATCTCTTGGCAAGATTTACACTAATGCAGAAATGGTCAGAAAAATTCTAAGGTGTATGCCAAAGAATTGGGAAGCTAAGGTCACGACAATTCAATAAGCCAAAGCCAAAGACCTTAACAGGTTCAGCTTAGAAGAACTTCTTGGCTCTCTCATGACCCATGAGATGAACATCAAAATGGATTATGAGGAAGACAACAAAAAGAAGAAAGGCATTGCCTTCAAGTCTTCAACTCATGATGAAGAATCTGAAGAAGAGTCCTCCAGTGATGAGAATGAAGACATGGCGCTTATCACAAAGAAGTTCAAGAAGTTTCTTAGAAACAAGAAATAAGGAGGAAGGAAATTCTTCAAGAAAGAAGGATACAAGGGAGAGCTAAACAAGTTTAAAGGTGATTCCAGCAGATTCAAAATAGAAAACAAGAAGGATGAAATAATCTGCTACGAATGCAAGAAGCCTGGACACGTCAAAGCTGAATGCCCTCAACTCAAGAAGCAATTCAAGAAAGGCTTAAAAAAGGCCATGATAGCAGCTTGGGCGAAAGCGATGACAACAACTCTGAGGATGAAAAGAAAGAAAATAAAGTTGCCAATCTATGCCTTATGGCCATAGAAGATGATGAGATAACTCCTGACTCTTTTTCATTAGAAGAACTGCAAAATGTTTTTGAGGATTTACATGATGAGTTGAGAAAATTAGGTGCTAAGAATTATATTCTAAAAAAATTAGTTATTTCCTCCTCAACTGAAATAAAGACTTTAAAAAGTAAAAAATCTATTTTGACAAAACTAGTCTTTGATCTGAAAAATGAAAACCAAATTTTGAATGAAAGAGTTGGGGATCTTACAAAAATTATTTATAAATTCACTCAATGAAAGAAAATTTTGAATAAATTTCTTGGAATGCAAAAATGTGTTTTTGACAAAACTGGAATTGGTTATAAAGCCAATAAGAAACAAAAATTTTTGAGCAATATTTTTATCAAAGCATCATCAAATCATTCAAATGCTACATGTTTTTACTGTTACGAGCGTGGACACGTTGTCACACACTGTCCATACAGAAAATCCCTAATGTTTCTGTCAAAAAGGCTTGAATTTCTAAAGGAACACCTCCATAAGGAACTAACATTAAATGACCCAAAAAAATTTGGGTACCAAATATCAAAACTTGACTCTCCTTGCAGGTGTGTCTCAAATCCTCATTTAAGGAGAGGATATGGTACCTCGATAGTGCTTGCTCACGACACATGACAGGTAACAAATCGATGTTTGCATCTCTCAAGCTAAAAGATGGTAGATTTGTGACCTTTGGAGACAATAGTAAGGAAAAAATTATAGAAATTGGCTGCATTGGTAAAAAAATTTTCCCTTTTATTAAAAATATTTTGCTTGTTGATGGTTTAAAACATATCCTTCTTAGCATAAGTCAACTTTGTGATAAAGGCTACAAAGTTGTGTTTGATCATGCTAAGTGTGTTATTGAAGATTCAACTAATAACAAAGTTATTCTTGAAGGTCATAGACATGAAAATATTTATATATTTACTCTAAATGATATTTCTAAGAATGACACCAAGTGTTTAGCCGCCTTTAGTGATAATAGTTGGTTATGGCATAAAAAGCTTGGACATGTACACATGAACTTGATTTTTAAATTTTTAAAAAATGAATTAGTAATTGGGTTACCCCAAATCAAATTTAAAAAAGACAAAGTGTGTGATGCATGCCAACAAGGCAAACAAATTGAAAGTTTTTTTTATTCTAAAAATGAGATTTCAACTTCTAAGCCATTACAACTATTGCACATGGACTTATTTGGTCTAACAAGGACTTTAAGCCTTGGAGGCAAGAGATACGCCTTTGTTATTGTAGATAACTTCACTAGATACACTTAGGCGCTATTCTTAGCTCATAAGGATGAAGTCTTTGCATCTTTTACAAAACTGTCTCAGAGAGCTCAAAATAAAAAAGGTTTTTAAATCACAAGTATCCGAAGTGAGCATGGTAGAGAAATTGAAAACAAAGATTTTGAAAAATTTTGTGATGAAAATGGTATTAACCATAATTTCTCTACTCCTAGAACTCCTCAACAAAATAGAGTTGTTGAGAGAAAGAATAGGACATTGGAAGAAATGGCTAGAACCATGCTCTGTGAAAACAATCTACCAAGATACTTTTGGGCTGAGGCTGTCAATACAGCTTGCTTTATCATAAATAGAGCTATGATAAGAGCATCTCTCAAGAAAATTCCACATGAGCTATGGAATAGAAAAAAATCTAACATCAGTTATTTTTGCGCCTTTGGGTGCAAATACTTTGTTTTAAACAACAATAAAGAACTTTTGGGCAAGTTCGACACAAAATCTGATGCAGGTATTTTTCTAGGATATTCTATATCTAGCAAAGCGTATAGAGTTTTCAACAAAAGGACCCTAATTGTTGAAGAATCTATACATATTTTTTATGAAGCTAATCTTGGTTCTTCAAAAGATTTTTATAAAGATAACCTTTTAGATATAGAAAAAGGTGTTGAAGATATCTTCATCAAAGATAAAAAAGATCCAAATCAAGAGGAAGCTTTAAATTCTCAACATAATGCAGTCCAACAAATTGCAGAGTCTAAAATTTTAGAAAATTCAGAATTACCTAAAGAGTAAAGGTACGCTCATGGTCACCCAAAAGATCTAATCATTGGTGATCCATCTCAAGGTATCAAAACTCATTCCTCTCTACATAATGTTTGTGGTAATTTAGCATTCTTTTCTCAGACTGAACCAAAATATTTTAAAAAAATTGAAAATAATGAATTTTGGATCTTGGCTATGCAAGAAGAGCTAAACCAATTTGAAAGAAAGAAAGTTTGGACTTTAGTCCCAAAACCTAAAGAACACTCCATTATTGGTACAAATGGGTTTTTAGAAATAAAATTGATAAAAATAGAGTAGTTCTTAGGAACAAAACTCGATTGGTAGCCCAATGTTACAATCAAGAAGAATGCATCAATTTTGAAGAGACTTTTGCTCATGTGGCTAGGCTTGAAGCCATTAGGATGTTGCTTTCCTTTGCATGCTTTAAAAAATTTAAACTCTATCAAATTGATGTCAAAAGTGTCTTTTTAAATGATTTTATCTCGGTGGAAGTTTATGTGAAACAACCTCCTAACTTTGAAAATTTAGATTTTCCAAACCATGTTTACAAACTTACCAAATCTCTCTATGGTTTAAAACAAGCACCAAGAGCTTGGTATAAAAGACTTAGCAAATTCTTGATTGAAAATGAGTTTTTTAGAGGAAAATTGATACTACCCTTTTTATCAAATCTCAAGAAAGTGACATGCTAGTTGTACAAATTTATATAGAAGATATAATTTTTTGTGCAACTAACGAATCTCTTTGCAAGGATTTTGCTAAGTGTATGTAGGGAGAATTCGAGATGAGCATGATAGGTGAGCTCAACTATTTTTTCGGTCGTCAAATCAAACAATCTCAAGACGAAATCTACATCAATCAAGCCAAATACACAAGAAACATATTGAAGAGGTTTGACATGCTCAAGGTAAAGCTTATGGGAACTCTAATGTGTCCTACTACGAAGCTTGATAAAAATGAAGATGGCATAGCAGTGGATGAAAAGCGTTATAGAGGTATGATCGGATCCCTCTTATATTTAACTGGTAGTAGACCGGATATTATATTTAGTGTTTTCATGTGTGCTAGATTTCAATCTAATCCTAAGGAATCACATGTGACTGCTGTTAAGCGCATCCTTAGATACCTCTTAGGAACACAGAACCTAGGATTATTTTATCCTAGAGGAATAGCCTTTGAGTTATTTTGCTATTCAAATGCTGATTTTGCCAGATGCAAAGTAGATAGAAAAATCACAAGTGTTAAATTCCTAGGGCATTCACTAATATTTTGGTTTAGCAAGAAGCAAAACTCCGTAGCCTTTTCTACAGCCGAGGCTGAGTATATTGTAGCTGGAAGCTGTTGTGCACAAGTTTTATGGATGAAACAACAATTAGAGTACCATGGTTTTCACCCAGATCATATTCCTATTAAATGTGATAACACTAGTGCAATCAATATATCTAAGAATCCTATACAACACTCAAGAACAAAGCACATAGAGATTAGACATCATTTTATAAGAGATCATGTGCAAAAAGAAAATATAGAACTTGAATTTATAGGCACCGATTACCAGTTAGCGGACATTCTCACAAAACCTTTAAATGAATAAAGAATATGCTATATTAAAAGAGAGCTTGGTATGTTATGTGCTCCAAATTGATGATTTATATGCTATACTAATCATATTTTTTATTTCATTTCAAAATGCCTGATGTTCTTTCTTGAATGTGAAAATGTGTCGACACAAATGTGTGAAGTGCCGACACAAAACTGCATAGAAGTGGCACTGTGAGAAAATGTGTCGACCCCTTTCTATTCAGTGTCGACACCAATTGGTTTCCTGACTCTCGATAAATTTGTGTCGATACAAATTTTAATCGTGTCGACCCAAATGGCCGAATGTGTCGACATCATCAGAAACATGTGTCGACACCAGTTCCTGTCTTCCATACCCACACGCGATACGAATTGTGTCGACACCAAATACAATTTGTGTCAACACAAGTCATTATGTCTATAAAAGAGGCGTCGGTCCCCGAAACGTTATTTCGTTCCCGCTCTCTCCTTATATATCGTTCGTCTCCCGCCTTCTCTCCTTTAAACCCTGACTCGACCCCTCATCTCCATCTCAAATCCAAACCCAAATCCATCAAAATGCCACCAAAGACGACGAAAAAAGGATCAAAGCAAACTGAAGAGGGCTCGCCTTGAAGCCCTAGGATGTCGAAATGGAAGAAGACGACCAAGGCGACGATGACTACGACGGCGATAGCGACAACCTCTGTTCCAGAGAATGTTCCCTCCTCTGAGATAATCTCCTTCCAATCCTCTAAATCTCGTTAACTTTATTTTTCTTTTTTTGCAAATCGAAAAATCTGCCTCGGTCGCTCTATAGATTTTGTATTCTTTGACTATATTGAAATGAGGTTTAAGGATCTCTTCTTAAGCCTTGGGTGGGAAAGACTTTTACAGATCCAAGAGCCTCACTATCCCACATTGATTAAGTCTTTTTATGCTCACATGCACATTTCTCTCATACCGTTCACTACCATCACCACTTGGGTGAATGGTAAAGATATTATTATGTCCCCCACTACCCTAAATGAAATCTTAGACATTTTCCCTTGTAATATTTGTGTTTATCACAGCCAAAAATCCATTGAGGTTGAAGGCTTTTCCTTTGTTGAATCTGTCAAACACATTTTTAAAAACAATGACATCGACCCTTCAAAGCCTTTAGAGGCTAACTCTCTTAAACCTCAAATGGTAAAATTTGGTGACGTTTCTTACATGCACATTTTTATAATGTGGTGTATTCTAAAGAAAAAGAGCCTAAACCTAGGCTTCTTGTTCATATCTCACATGCTCCACTCCCACAGCAAGAAAAACTCCTCTCTCACTCACGGAGTGTATCTCACCAAAGTGTTTCAACACTTTAAAATCAATCTTTCTGAGGAAAAGGCCATTGCCTTTTCTAAGCATGATCTATATGGCAAGTCCTACTTAAAGCATATGCAAATTGCATGTGTGGATGGTTTGTGGACTACCACTAGTAAAGGTACCCCATCATCTATAAGGACTCCTCCACCCCCTCATCGAGATGTCTCATCTATCCCCATTGATCTTGACTCACCTCCATCTAGACCTGATCAAAATGGACCTTTCAGTACCCCTGGTCCTTCTCACTCTGCTCCTCATCCTACATCTACTCCTGTTCCTCCTACTGCTGCTGCATCATATCCACTATTCCTATTCAAGTGGACCTCTCTGAAGTTTTATCATCTATCAATGCTTTGTCTTCCAAAGTCACTCTCTTCCAGGCCAAAGTAGACTAAGATTTCTTTGATCTACATCATATTGTTTCTTCTCTCTTTGAGAATATTAAATATCTTGACAAAACCAACCGTAGCCTCAAACGAGATGTAAAAAATGCCACTGATGTAGGGAGAGCTCTCTGCAAGACCATGGATGAAAATATTGTATCCATTGTCACTTGCAACAAGGCAATCCTCCATCAGATGAGCAAAGAGTATGACCAAGGGATCGTCACAGTTGTTCACACACAATCCCAGAATATGGAAGAACACCTCACATGGATCAAGGAAGCTTGGGCTAAACAGTTCAAGCCCAATGAAACGAAGGAAGAGAAAGCAGAACATCTCACACGTGAAGCTGACCTTGCTTTGGCAGCACGATAGGAAGCCCTGGTAGCGGGTGAAGCCAAGGATGAACGATTGCGCGCTGCCAAAGAACGTGCCTCCGCAAGCAAAGAGAAAGCCAAGGCAAAAAGAGAATTCAAGAAGTTCATGGATGATTAATAGCCTTTTTTTTTAAGATTCCAAAAGGGGAGAAATTACAGTAGAAAAGACAAGGGGAGTGAAAGAGGAGAAGAAAAGAAGTAAATGGGAGTTTCAAACTTTTTTTTAGTTTTTTGAATGAATGAGAAGTTGTATTAGTTTTTAAACTTTTTTTTCTTTTGGTTACTTGGTTGAATGGGTTGCATGGCTAAAATGATATGGATGGTTAATGTTTTGAACAATCATTGCATTTTGGAAAAATTCTTATACATGTGGTTGATTACATCTTATTCATTTGCCTATGAATGCTTGTTGAATGGATTGGATGTGATTAGGTAAATCACTTTCCATATATTCACTATTTTACATAAATTCAGAATGCTTCTTGATCTCTTGTGTAAATTATGCTAAAAACTGTATGCTTTCACTATGATGTATACCTAACTATTATAATTGCTTTTAATGTTTAAGGCATATCGATAAGGGGAGAACGCTGGTTGAAAAATCTTTTAAATTGTTTTCTAAAAAATGTAAATATGGTTGTAATCATCAAAAAAGGGGAGATTGCTAGCCCAATGGCTCTTTATTTTTGAATTTGATGATTTTCATAATTTATTTTCTAAGAATAAATATTTTAAATGGACAATATTTTATATTTTTAAAATAAAAGTGTGAAGACATTTTGAACAATTAAAGTTGACACCTTAACCAAAAAGAATTGACTCATATCTTAAAAGGATTCAAACACTTTAGTATTCTTGAACAATAATATTTTGTATTGATCTTAATTGAAAATTAAGTCAAACACTTTTAAGGCAAAGTATACTTGAAGCTTATCAACTGTGTCAACACCCATTGATCAAATGGTTTGACACCCTAACTGTTTTACAAGTTGATCTCAGGTATCAACGCTTTAGTATTGACACAAACAAGTTTTGTGTCAACAAAAAAGAACCGAAGCTCTCACAACTCAATTTGAGTAGACACAAATAGAAGTTGTGTCGACACAAAACAATCGAGACCTCCTACAGATTTTTGGTGTCGACTCCAGAGACCAAATGTGTCAACACAAAAATATCGAGGCTGGCTGCAGAATTTTGGTGTCGACCCCAAAGCGCATATATGTCGACACAAAAGTCCCAAGCCTACCTGCAGAATGTTGGTGTCGACCCCAGAGACCAAATGTGTCGACACAAAAGAACCGAGGCTTCCTGCAAAAATTTGTGTCGACACCAAAGGTAAGTTGAGTCGACACAAAGTTGTTTCTGCGGATGCTAAAGTTTTCAAACGCGTCGACACCAGATTTAAATGTGTCAACACCTGAATGTTAGAAGGTAGAACGCTGAAATTGTGTCGACCCCTCAGAAAATTCGTGTCGACCCAACCACTTGAAGAACCCTGCCCTAAACACTTTGTTTCGACACCAAAAGTATTTGTGTCGACACTTGCGACGAAAATTCAAATCGCGACAGATCTCAACAGTTGGATTTTTGGCATTTATTGCTCCCACCTACCTCCAACGGTCATTATACCCCAAGAACTTATATAAAGAGTTACTTCTTAGCATTTAAGAAGGTTGGAGACTTACATTTACTGTTCTGCCCAAATCAATCTCAAAATCATTAAGCTCACATTTATTGATGTAACTCCAGTTCTTGTTCCTCATTTCTCTTTACCTTTTCATTTATTGTAAATCATTTCTGTAAAGAGAGTGAGAGTTCATCTTCAGTACATCCCACTTATTGTAATCAAGGTTGAGTCACCCTTTATCCTTTAAGTGAGTGAGTGAAACTCATCAAATAAGAGTTCAAGAGAGATTAGAAGAAATAAGGGGCTGATTTTCATAGGATCTTCTTAAAGTTGAAATAAGCTTGTGAATGTGCCCGTAAACATTCAGATCATTCAAGCGAAGTCTTAAAGATTGTAAAGGCTTGAAATATACCCATGAAGTATTCTGAATAGTAAAAATACTCAAAGGAGATCTTGATGAGTAGATGTAGGCTAGGATAAAGCCGAACCATTATAAATCTCTAGTGTCTGGTTATATCTCTCTATCCCTCATCTTTTAATATTTGCATTGATTTCATATTTGCTTACCTTGTTTTATTTGATTGCAATATTAAAAGATTTTTGAAAAAGGTTTTTAAATTTCTATTTATTTTTTTAAAGATGCAATTCACCCCCTCTTGGATTGCCTAGATCTAACATATCTATATGATACAACCAGGCAGATTCATTGCAAATGGTCAGGAGCACATGTTGTGCAAGCTTAAGAGATCTATTTTTGGACTTAAGCAGGCATCAAGGTCTTGGAATACTCGATTTGATCAAGCCATTAAGTCTTATAGTTTTGTTTAAAGTTCGGACGAGTCCTACGTGTACAAAAAGCGTGACAGAAGCATGGTGATCTTCTTAGTACTATATGTAGATGATATCTTGCTCATTGAAAATGATGTGGGGGCATTTTCTACGGTTAAAAGTATAGTTATCTAAAAAGTTCGATATGAGAACTTAGGAGAAACCAATGACATCATTGGGATCAAGCTTATGCAAAATAAAAAACAAAGGATGTTGGGCTTATCATAAGCAAAGTATATCGATGATATCCTAACTCGTTTTAGCATGCAGGATTTCAAGAAAGGATTTTTTCCTTTCAGGCATGGAATCACTCTATCTAATTATCAGTGTCCTACGACACCTGATGAGAAAAAAAAAAGATGAAAGCGATTCCTTATGTTTCGGCAGTAGAAAGCCTCATGTATGCTATATACTTTGCACTAGACCCGACATCTGCTTTGTCGTTGGCATAATTAGCAGATATCAATACAACCCAGGGCAGGACCATTAGACTGCGGTAAAGAATATAATCAAGTACCTAAAAAATACTAAGGATTATATGTTGGTTTACCAGGAAGATAGTCTAGTACCTTTGGGGTACACAGACTCAGATTTTCAGTCAGACATCGAGCTTGCATCAGGAGATAACCTTATAGATCCTTTACACAGAGCTTACCGGTTAAGACTTTTGATAGTCAAGTAGAGGGCATGGGAGTCAGATGTATAGCAGTATGGTTTTGAATATAAGTAGAAGATTGTTAGGGTTGTTATACTGAAAATTATACTTTTAGTATTTAATTTTATTTTAATAAAATTAGTTTTCTGTTTTATGAAAAATTTTATGAGCAATGTATGCATATCATTTCTTTGTTATGCATGGATATCTAATATTATGTATAGTGTTTAATCTGGTGTGTATAGTACGACTTACACATAGAAGATCAGATTTTAGGTTCTTGTAGAATATAAGTTTTTTGTTTACAGTTTAGATGAAAATGGACATACCATCGGTACAACTGTAGTACAAAGTTTTAGTAGGCTTATCTTGGTTACGGAGAACAAATAATAGCGTCGTCTATTGTTGCGACTCTCTTTGCTAGTACACTTTGTGTATATTAAATGGGACATTTTGGTTAATTAATTGTATACTGAGCATATTAATTAATTCACACCTTAAGGTTATTATGAATAATGCTTATCCACTTAATCCTGAAATAATTATTGATTTGTGTATATTTAATATTCGTTGTTTTGATTCATTGATCTTATATGAATTTATATTCCCAGTGAGTTGAATAGCGGTATTATTTATATGACAAATATTAATTATTGACGGAATCTACGTCCCAAAAGATAGGGATTGACGATACTCGTTTAAGAAAGCTTATAAGTTTTGATCGGGCCAAACTCTGCTAGTGGATTTAATTAGCCGGCGGTCAAATAAGTTAAGCGAAAGGGCTTAAGGAATATTAAGATCCCGATTAAATTAAATTATCAGTAATTAAATTTAATTGGCTGGTATCGAGAATCTTAACGTGGGGAGAAATGTAAGCATTTAATAACAGGAGCTCAATGCTAGATGGTCTTGAGATTATGGGTCAGAGTACAATTATAGTTCTTTAGTGGTGTGAACTGTGATTCAGTATTTTATGAAAATTACCAAAATCGCTGCTGTCTTTCCATAATTTCAGAAATCGCAGATAGGTGTCTGTGTTCCACAGGAAGATTACTTTTAGGCCTCTACTGTAGCCCTATATATATGCAGGTAGGCTGAACCAGTTTTAGATCATATGATATAACTTGTCTTTCAAGACTAATTATATCTGGGTTCTGCCGGTACAAGTTCTTGAAAGTCCGTAGCCCACACTATGTTTGAGGATTGCGTAAGAAAATACAGTAGAAGATTTGACAGGAGCTTCAACTTAGAATCAAACCATAGTTGAATAATCGACCGATAAAATGTATTATTCTAAATTAACTTTGGTTGCACGGGTTTTATTTTGATCATTCGACGTCAAAAATTTTATCTGGAGCCCGTTTCAGCGTTTTCCCGTCCAGTTAATTTTTTACCAAAAATCATTTGTAAAAATAATGATCTTAGTAGTTTTGCCTCCAACAATATTTACGCTAAATGTGCTTTCCTTTCTTGTAGGCTATTGGTTCCTTCGGGTTGGTAACCGCTCCACTATTGTTATAGTAAAGTGTAATAGTCGACTGCACTGAAGGCGCTACATCCAGATTCAACAGAAAGTTCATAAGCCAAACGGCCTTTTTGACCTCTTCAGAAGCTGCCACGTACTCGACCTCCATGGTTAAATCAGTAATGCAGGACTGCTTGATACTCTTCCAACTTATAGCTCCACCTCCCAAGGTAAACACTTATCCCAAGGTAGATTTTTCTTATCTAATTAGAAATTCGAGTATGTGTATCCTAAAGGTACTAGACTATTTGCTTGGTAAACAACATATAATCTCTAGTCCTTTTTAAGTACATAATTATATGTTTTACCAATATCCAATGCTCCTAGTCTGGATTAGACTGATATCTGCTAACCATGCCAATGACAAAATAGATATCGGGTCTAGTGCACAGCATAGCATACATGAGGCTTTCTACTATTGAAGCGTAAGGAATAGCATTCATCTTCTCTATCTCATTAGGTGTCTTACGACACTGATCCTTGGATAAAGTGATTCCATGCCTGAACGGAAGAAACCCTTTTTTTGAATCCTACATGATAAAACAAGCAAGGATAGTGTCGATATAACTAGTTTGTGATAAGCCCAACATCCTTAATTTTTGATCTCGTATAAACTTGATCCCAAGGAAGTGACTAGCTTCTCCCAAGTCTTTCATATCGAACTGTCCAGATAACCTTATTTTAACTGAAGATAATACCTCAACGTCATTTCCAATGAGTAAGATGTCATCCACAAAAAGTACTAAAACATACCACGCTTCTGTCACGCTTCTTGTAGACACAGGACTCGTCAAGGCTTTGATCAAAACCATAAGACTTATTGACCTGATTAAACCGAGTGTTCCAAAATCTAGATGTCCGTCTAAGTCTATAAATAGATATCTTAAATTTGCACAACATGTGCTCTTGGCCCTTTCCTATGAAACAGTCTGGTTGCATCTGGTTGCATCGTATAAATGCATTCATCAAGACTTCCATTTAGAAAATCTGTCTTAACGTCCATTTGTCAAATTTTGTAATCGAAATGAACTACAGTGGATAAGAAAATTCGGATAGACTTAAGAATGACTACCAATGAAAATATTTTCTCATAATCGATCTCTTTCTTTCTCAATGAACCGTTTCACAATAAGCCTAGCTTTGAAGGTTTTCACATTTTTGTATGCACCTCTCTTCCTCTTATAGATCTACTTGCATCCAATGTGTTTTATTCCGTCAGGTGGTTCTGCAAGTTTCTATACCTAATTAGAATACATAGATTCCATATCTGAATTCATAACATTTTTCCAAAGATCTGCATCTTTGTCTTGGAGTGCTTTATTGTAGTTGCTGTTAAGGTTAGTATACTGAAAACTATATTTTTAGTATTTTATTTTATTTTAATAAAATTAATTTTTTATTTTATGAGAATCTTTATGAGCAATGTATGTATATCATTTCTTTGTTATGCATAGATGTCCAATATTCTGTATAGTATTTAATCTGGTGTGTAGAGTGCAGCTTACACACAGAAGATCAGATTTTAGGTTCTTGCATAATATAAGTTTTATATTCACAGTTTAGATGGAAATGGATATACCATCAATATGATTGTAACACAGAGTTTTAGTAGGCCTATCTTGGCTACGGGGAACAGATAATAGTGCCGTCTAATGTTCTGACTATTTGTACTAGTACACTTTGTGTATATTATATGAGACATTTAGGGTAACTAATTTTATAATAACTATATAAATTAATTCACACCCCAAAGTTATTATAAAAAATTCTTATCCTCTTAATCCTGAAATAATTATTGATTTGCATATATTTAATATTCATTATTTTGATTCATTAAATGGGATGCGATCTTATATGAGTCTATATTCTCGATGAGTTAGATAGTAGTATTATTTATATGGTGAATATTCATTATTGACAGAATCCACATCCCGAAAGATCGGGATTGACAATACCCTCTTAAGGAATCGTATAAATTTTGACCGGACCGAACTCTACAAGTGAATTTGATTATTCGTCGGTCAAATAAATTAAGCGAAATGGCTTAAAGAATATCAAGATGCCGATTAAATTAAATTACCAGTAATAAAATTTAATTAGCAGGTATCGAGAATCTTAACGTAAGGAGAAATGGTAAGCATTTAATAACAGGAACTCAATGCTATATGGTCTTGAGATTATGGATCAAAGTGTAATTATAGTTATTTAGTGGTATGAACTGTAATTCAGTGTTTTATGAAAATTGCAAAAATCGCTGTTGATTTTCTATAATTGTAGATACCGCTATGAGATTTTCTTAATTGCAGAAACCGCTGATACGTGCTTGTGTTCCATTGGAAGTCTTACTAATAATTACTCCACAGGTCCCTACTATAGCCCTATATATATGCAGGTCGATTGAACCAATTTCATAACTTGTCTTTTAAGACTAAAGATGTCTTAGTTCTGCCAGTATAAGTTCTCGAAAGATTATAACCCACATTATATCCGAGAATTGCATAAGGGAATACAATAGAAAATCTAACAAGAACTTCAACTCGGATTCAAATCGTAGTTGAAGACTTGACCCGTAAAAAGGTATTCTTCTAAATTAACTTCGGATGCATGAATTTTATTTTGACCATTCCTCATCAAAAGTTTTATCTAGAGCCCGATTTGGCCATTGCCCGTCCAATTAATTTTTTTCATTAATCATTTGCAAAAATAAAGATATTGGCAGTCTTGCCTCTAACAATTGGTATCAGAACCGTTTTATTTTTTATTTTCGGTTATCATGGCTGAGTAGTTTCAGAACTGTTGCTAACTTTATTTTGCAGGCGTTCTAATCCCGATTTTATAATCATTGTTTATTTTTCATGTTTGATTGAATGGTGTAAATGATGATAATTTTTTTAATCACAGAAGTTGACCGTGATAGATTAAATATGAGCCTTCGGGACATAAGATCAATGTAATAGCTAGTTTTATATTTTTAAATATCTGTTTACATTATTTAAGAACAGGTTGAATATGTCCAAGAACACGAAGAACGGAGGGAGCACCGGTGGTGGTTCGAGTTTTAACAGGCCACAGATCGCGGTAAGTTTTTAATGGTTTAAATAGTCTTTTTTAGTGAATTTTACTACAGTATTTATGTATAAAAAAATAGTATTAAAAATAAGTCAAAACAGCAAGAAAAAATACCAAAATATCCCGGTTCTGGCAGCTTTGTCAATGGCGGTTCGGTGGTGATTTTTATGATTTTTTGGACCATTTTTTGCACTATTTCTTGAGAATTTCTTTAAACATAAAATAGCAGTAAATTATAGTTCAAAATATTTTCAAAAAATAGAAAACTAATTAGACCAAAATCACAACCCAAATAGGCGGCAAACAAGCCGGCAACGGCGACGCTCGGCGCAGTAGCTTCCAGGTAGTGTTTTGGCAATTTTTTAAGATGTTTTTGAGCAATTTTTTGAAAAAAAAAAGATAGTGTACTATTTGAGTGCTTTTTTTATATATAAAGTATGTTGAAAATGGAGTTTGCATGAGGTCGAAACGAGCTCGAAAAGTTGGCAGTTAAAGGCGTTAGTGCTGGGTGAGACAGCAGCAGCTTTGGAAAGTGTTTTTGGCAATTTTTTGGGCTATGTTTGAGTACCTTTTCCATAGAAAAATATTGATTTTTGAGAGCTTTCTTTTGATATAAAGTACGTCAAAAATCGAGTTCGGAAAGAGGTCGAAATAGCCCCGGAAGTTGGGTGCGCAGTGTTGTTGCGGCCAGTAACATTTTTTTGTTGTTCGAACAGTTTATTTGGCTGTTTTTCGGGCAACTTTTCACCAAATTTTTTGACAAAAAAATCTCATACTTCGAGAGCTTTTCAACGGTATAAAGCTCGTCTAAAACTGAGCCCGGATGAAGCGGCAGGAGCCGCCTGAAGGTGACGGCAAGGTGGTGTCGGCAGTGGCTGGCGGTTGCCAACAACTTTCTCTCTCCTGAATTGATTTTGATGTATATATATATACGATACTGATATGATATATATTGATCTATCATATAGTATTAGGGAAGCTTGATGCAATCAGGATGTAAATCAAAGACGAATAGGGATTGAAACAGCTGATTCTTTTAGGGAGACTGAAACACTTTAGTGTTTCACTTGGATCATAAAATCAGAATATATGCATATCGGGTTTATATATATATGAACTGCGTGAATAATTACATATATGTTTTATTTATCATGTTAATTTAATTAATATAAAATTTTAATTTTAATTAAAATATTTTGTAATAAAAAAATTAAAATTTTTAATTAATTAATTTTAATTAAATAAAAAAATTAGATATTTTATTTTTTACAAAATATTACGTTTAAAATAATTTTTTTAAAATCAAATATTTTAAAAAAACGTGAGAATTAATTCTGAATTTTGAATGAATTAAATGAAAAATATTTAATCAAAATAAATTATTATTTTTAAAAAAATATGGAACCGAAAATAAAATAAATAAATATCTTTAATCACTAACTTAGTCGAAAAATTGGAGTAAAAAATGTACATTTATTAAATTTTATTTGTTATACATTTAAACACGAAAATATGGTTTGATAAATCACAATATTTAGAATCGTGTACATGAAAAGAAGTTTAATTTTTTCAGATCGTGTGAATTTTAAAATTAATAAATTTATTTTA
>JAOTRH010072558.1:0-17771 GCA_034768845.1 Heliamphora exappendiculata | reverse complement strand
TTTTTAAACGAAGTGGACTGTTCAGTCCAAACTGTGGATTAGATCCAGATTAGACACAAAGTTTTAAAACAATGAAACATGGGCTTTTTGGATATTTTGGGAAAATACTTAAATCTGAAAAAGTGTTCATAACATACTTAATTAGTTAGCTACCAAATATATAAATCTAATTCATTGTAGTTTATTTTATATGAATGAATTATAATAGCTAAATGATCATTTACTGTTATGTACTTGTTAGTTAGATGATTACCTAAGTTATAATTCATGTAGGTTGTGACTTTATGACTCCTCAAGGACCATAATTTGTATGTTTAAAATAAAATTTATATGTTTAAAGTCGATGGAATTAAGCATTTGTGATGTTCGACTAAGTGTTGAATAGGCGTAGATTTTAGTAACAAGTATTAACATCATATTCCATGTCTTGTGTATTTATATCTACTAAGCATGTCATGGCATTTTTTTCATCAAATCATGGGTTTATGGAAAAGGAAATTTAAAGAGTAAGGTGACGAGGGAGGGTCCATTGTGTCATGAGCCGTCTTGTGTCGTTCCACACCTTTTCTGGCCTTTCGCACCCGATTGAAGAACCGGTCTAACGCCTTTAGCCGCATACAAATAGTAGGGCAGGAGCGTATAGATAACGGGGATGGGTGGTGGAAGGCATAACGCATGAGAGAGCACAAATGGTGCCGTGGTGTTAAGTACTCGCTTGTGGAAGTGTAGTACAATATGGGTATGTTCTCTCGATGAGAATGGAAATTCTTGATATCTCTTGTTATATATCTTTCATTATCATGATCATATAACATGCTTTTAACTTATGTTGTTAGTTATTTATTGTTTATACCATACCTAGCTAGATTAGCTCAGTAATTAAAATATAAGTTGTACTTGTTTTATTTGCTCAACAATTAAGATATAAGTTGTATTTGTTATATGATGATATAATTGTTAGAATAGTGGGGTACGGGTTGTTTCTATTGGGCTTTGTAGCTCATGAAATTTTAAATGCCAGATAATCCAATAGGACAAGAAGACGACGGTGCGATTCAGGATGATGATCAAGATGAACAAGTCGGAGAAGAGCAGTCACTGCAGGAGGAAGATGGAGTCAGGGTCCCGAGACTCGTGCACTTTGATAATTGTCTTTAGATTTTCGTTTCTATGCTAGAATTGTTATTTCGTTTTGGAAGAATGTAAGACTTGTAACCATATTTCTATTGGAAGTTTATGGATTGTTTTAAAGAATATTTATGAGTATTTGTATTATTTTTTCTTTCTAAAAGAAAATAAATTAAATTCACAAATATTGACGTTTTCGAAACTCGGGGCATCACACAGCGAACCATGCTTCTTCTTTGCAAAGAGCGCTGGAGCTCCCTACGACGGTGTACTCGGGCGTACAAACCCCTTGTCAAGCAACTCTTGCAACTGTACCTTGAGTTTCCGCAACTCAGTAAGTGCAAAGCGATACGATGGCATAGAGATAGGGATAGCTCCCAGAACAAGATCAATGGAGAACTCCACATCTCGGCTCGGTGGCAACTCGAACAGATCGTTAGGAAAGACATCCAAATAGTCGCACACCACAGGGGGTAACACTCCTCGAACCCCAACTGGTTCATCCAACTTGGGCGCAGAAAAGAGAGAACCCAAATCTCCTCGAACCCGAGTGACACCTGGCATAGACATCGGGCCCTCATCCCGATCACCCATAAAGTAGAAGCAGTCACCCTCCGGCGTACAGATCGACACTCTTCGTTGCTGACAATCTATAAAGGTACGGTAGGTAGTCAGCCAGTCCATCCCTAGGATGACATCAAACGCGGTCATGTCTAGAATGATAAAATCAAACACCAAACAATGACCGACGACTCCTAACTCATAAGACCTACAAACTCTACTCAACACCACATTCCCAATGATAGGGGTCTCTACTCTGAATACACTACTCAGCGGGTCTATCCGTAACCCCAATGCAGATGCAAAAGCAGAAGAGATAAAAGAATGTGATGCTCCTGTGTCAATGAGAACATGGCCCATGATCTAAAGACTAAAAGAGTACCTCTGATCATGGATGGAGTAGCTGCAGCATCAGGTCCAATTGGTGTCTTAAAAGCACCGGGATCAGCAAGTACATAACCCCTGGCTTGGGCCAATCTGGTCTGCCCACCATAACCCCGAGTCGATGGTTGCCGCACCGACTGCGCTGAAGCACCTCCTTCCGCAAACCTAGACGTCTGAGCCCTAGGCTGCTGTAGAGCCTGTCGCCTCTGTACCGATGACGAAACTGGTGCTCCTGTCACACCTTAGGCAATGGCCTCTTTGGGACAGTATCTGTGAAAGTGCCTGGACTGACCAGGCCCAAAACAGATAGGTGGGTCTGTCGCCTGTGACTGGATTGGCGCCGAACTCTGAGCCTGGCCCTTTTGTTGGCACTCAACTGCACGATGTCCCGGCTATCCACAGTGACAACTGATCAATCCTCTTTGCTCTGGCCTTCCTATCGAAGCTATTGAAGGTGTAGGTATAGACGACTACAGCTAATACGATCCGGCAAAATGAGAACTAGGTCCAGACGATCTCTGGTGCTTTTTTTCGTGCCTCTAGAACTGTGTATCCCCATTGCCCTGCTGGCTCCCACTCAGTCTAACCCTGTAGCTATCAGCCAGCGAGTTCTCTACCCGGATAGCAGCTTCCAGTAGCTTGATGTAGACCTCTACATCCAGAGCTACAACTCTATCTTTGATAATAGGTCGAAATACCCTCTCAAACCTCCGAGTGCGCAACTCCTCTATAGATACCATCTCTGGTGCGAATCACGACTGATTCGCAAACTTGGCCTCATACTGGACCACATAAAGGTTCCCCTGAACAAGAGAGAATAACTCCTCTAGGTAAGTATCCCTCGAAGATCTTGGGAAATACTTTTCCAAGAAGACTCTCGTGAAAGCAGCCCACGTGTCATGCACCGTGGTCTTGGCGAACTTCCACCACTATCTAGCATCTTTCCGCAGTTGGAACGCCGCCAACTTTACGCGCAGAGCATCCTCCTCGATATCCAGAGTATCAAAGATATTCGTGGTCACCTTCAACCACTCAATAGCCACCTTAGGGTCTGGCTCCCCAAAAAAGGTTGGAGGATCAAACCGTCGAAACTCTCTCATGGCCACAGAAGCCCTTGGCTTAGGAACCCGCACACTAGCTTTGGTAGCTTCAATCATTGCTCGCATAGTGGCCAACATCTCCTGGACGACATCAGCGCCACCAACATCAGTACCACGCACTTGTTCGTGTGGGGCAGGAATGCTTCATTCTTCTGGAACCTGAGCATAAGCATAAGCACGCCCTCGGCCACAGCCTCGGCCTCGACCCCTTCCCCACACTCACCGCGTGGACATAATTCTATAGAAAGCAATATAACATGATAAGCTTTCCTACAACATGCTACTACGTAACATAAACACATAATCATGCTATCACACAGCCACTTAAGATCATGTAAACACGTCTCACATACTGAGGAGAACTAACAAGACAGACTCGTCAATTTGCATAACCTATTCAGATTTCCTGCCAGAAAACACGTCGGCCAAACGAGTTTCTAACTTGGCTTCCAAATTTGTTATTCCAAACGCCTTGAGGCAAGACTCATCAATCCTGAGATTCAACCTCCATACCCACATATATACAACTCTCATGCTCAGAAAGCTATTAACATGTTATAAATCAACGTTTAAACACATGTAAGCAAGCATACACAATCAACTTCACCAGGTGATAAACCCATTTTCCCGTGGCTCTTAGGTATTCGAACCCAGAGCTTTGATACTAAGTTGTTACGCCCCAAAACTCAAGGTCACGTGAAAATCCTCAAAACATCTGTTTTGTATGAAAATATAGGTTTTCATACATTGAAATCTGCCTGTTGAAACTAATGAAATACCCAACAAAGTGTATCTCTCATATATAAATGACATACAATTCCAGAATGCATACAGTATATCGCCTTACGGCGTACAAAACCTGCCATCAAGAATAGGCATACCAAAAAGAAAAACTATAAAAGTCTTCCGCCACCGCGGGCACCACTAAAGCTACTCCTCATCTACAGCATCACCTGAAAATGGTTTTACAGAAAAATCCCACCTGTGAGCCGAAACCTAATAGAAAACAGACTATAAAGCTATAAAGCAGGATATGCAATCATATGGTGGGAGTAAACTCAACCACAAAATCCAAAACAGTTTTCCATCAGACCACCATAACTCTTAAAACGATTTTATTTCATAAAACCCATGTTTTCAATACTTAAAACCATGTTTTGCAGATAATGAAAATAAACCGCCACAGTTAAGGAAAAACAGTAATAAAAACATTGTTCCCTCATGAAATGTACCATCATGGAAAAAGAAAAATATGATCCTATATACCGACTCTATCACAAGGGGACAGAGGTAACAACTATAGACTTCTGTCCATTACCCTAGACCCCAGCCATTCAAGACTCGCTAGGTAATGACAAGTTCTATATGGAGCACCACGACGACAATGCTGACTTTACAGGCGACCACCCGAGGGACAAAAGCACCCAAACCGACCTTCTTTACGGGAACTACCCAGAAGTTTAACAAAAGTACCTACACTGCGCATGTTTTTAGATTTTTACCGAGGGCAACTCGTGCCAAATACACGTCATCCCGGTACATTTAGATAATCTTCTAAAAATCGAATCGTCGCTTAACTATGAAAATCTTTTACAAATACACATTATACATGTATATATAGATCCATCCATCAACATGGAGATCAAACAAAACATTTTAAAATATTTTTCTAGAAAAATAGTTATACAACACATGTATAAACCAGGGATCCAATCCATGAATCATGGAGATCAAACCAACATATGTAAAAATATATTTTCATCAAAACGTCTTAGAAGTTGAGCCTCAACCCCAAGGGTTAACTCTAAACCTCCAGTAAACACGTTTTTTTGCAAAAGTTTTCGTAAAAACTCCTTTTTCATCGATCAAACCACTTGAGGAAAGCCAACACCCAACCACCGAATCATCCAAACTTCACCAATAGCCCACATAGGACCCCAGTCGACTGGCCCAAGCCCCCAGTCGACTGAAAAACTCTCTGGAAAAAGAGTAACAATTTCAGTCGACTAACCTCTTAGGTCCAGTCGACTGAACTCATAGCATGATGATCCAGTCGACTGAAGTCATAAGTTTAGTGGACTGAACTCACCCAGAAAGTGTTTTTGAGCTACGATTTTTGCATGTTTTTGCTTTCAAACCTCAAATCAAACCCCAAAACACCCTCAAACAGCAACACGTCCAAGCCTCACGCCAAAACCTCGAAAAGAAACCCTCAAAATGCACTTTCATCCACCGAAAACGCCAAAAAAATGGTTTTGAATAAAAAACCAGATGTAATACATAAATCACATTTTCATGCATTTTTAAACGGTAGAAATGCATAAGATTACATATTACACCCTTATACAGCAGTAGAATCTGAGATCCTACCTCGTTGGTTCAAAAACATAATGCCTCGATCTACGTGCAAATATGAGGTTCGTCAAAATCAAAATCCGTCCAGATAGATGCGTAGACCACGATGCCAATAGCAACGATCCACAGTTAGATTGTTGAAAATCGAGCCCGGGCCCCCGAGAAGTTAGAGAGAAGGCAGAGAGAATTTGGAGAAAACTTAAGAGTTAAGTTTTGAAAATATCTTTTGAAAATATCTAACTCCAGATATATATAGGCCTCCAAATTATCTTTTTTTTGAAATTTCAAATTTCGCACAGAAATTCCCTACAACCCCGGGAAGCGACCCCGCATTCTTATTTTAACCAAAATATGCATCAAAATACATATAAGCATATTAAAACAAAAATACCAAAAAGGCGTCAAAATACCGAATATGCATATATATAAAAAATGAAACCGTACAGGGTCTTATAACTCCCCCCTGAAGGAATTTTTCCCCCGAAATTCACTACAAGGTCACGAGGTGTACAACTCCGGGTATCTCGCACGAACCCCAGACTCAAGCTCCCAAGTCGCTTCTTCAACCCCGTGATGAAGCCACTGAACTTTGATATAAGCAATCGTTCTTCCCTACAACGCCTGTTCCTTCAAATCTAGAATCTTCACAGGACGCTCCTCATACATCTTATCCTCATCAACTCACAACTCAGTCCAATCTAAAACATGAGACGGATCCAGCTCATACCTCCGAAGCATAGAAAAGTGAAAGACGTTGTGCACAGATGCTAACTGAAGCGGCAAAGCCAGACGGTATGCCACCACCCTAATCTTTTCCAGGATCTCAAACGGTCCGATAAAACGTGGTGATAGCTTCCCGCTACGACCAAATCTCATCAACCCTCTGCGAGGCGAGACCTTAAAAAACACATGATCTCCCGCTGTAAACTCTAACGGTCTCCTCCTTCGATCAGCATAACTCTTTTGGCGACTCTGTGCTGTCACCAGTCGCTGACGAATCACTGTAATCAATTCAGTCATTTTCCACACTAAGTCGGGTTCCAAAACAACGGTCTCTCCCACCTCTATCCAACACGTAGGCGATCTACACGGTCTACCACACAAAGCCTCATATGGTGCCATCCCAATACTGGACCGATAGCTATTGTTGTATGCAAACTCCGCCAATGATAGATGATCTTCCTAAGAACCCTGAAAATCAAGCACACAGGCTCTCAGCATGTCCTCCAAAATTTGAATAGTCCTCTCAGAGTGACCGTTGGTCTGAGGATGAAAAGCTGTACTAAAAGTCAAGCTCGTCCCTAAAGCCACCTGAAGACTCTACCACAAACGCAATGTAAAGCGCGGGTTTTCATAAGAAACAATAGTCACAGGTACTCAGTGTAGTCAGACTATCTCCTGAACATACAACCTACCCAATTTGTCCACTGAATCTCTCCCTCAAATGGGAAGAAAATGTGTTGACTTCGTCAGCCTATCAACTATAACCTAAATAGCATCATATCCCTTCGGCGAGCTTGGAAGTCCTGATACAAAATCCATAGCGACATTCTCCCACTTCCACTCAGATATAGGCAATGGCTACAACAATCCTGCAGGTCTCTAGTGTTTCACCTTTACTTGCTGACAAGTAAAGCATTGAGAAATGAATCGGAGCACATTCGTCTCCATTTCCGTTCACCAAAACTGACGGCGTAGACCGTGATACATCTTTGTGCCCCCGGATGCACTACAAGACGTGAGTGACAAAACTCATGTACCACCTCAGTACGACACCACTCTGGCACAAGTAATCGCCCTGACAACCTCAGACTCTGATATGAACTCATCACCCATCCTGCTGTATCTGTCCCATTGGCAATGCGGTCCCGTATCATCAGAGCCTCCTGATCGATTCTTTGAGCCTCTAACACACGTGAAACTAAAGCAGGCTATGAAGCAACTACATATAATGTTGCACCTCCCCCTGTTTCCCGGAGACACAGATCAAACTCCCCAACATCTGCAAGCATAATCCATTCTCGTATAGCCACAGAAGCTAACGAGCCATAAGACCTCCTACTGAGTGCATCAGCTATGACATTTGCCTTACTCGGATGGTACTACAAATCGAAGTCGTAGCCCTCCATCAACTCCATCCATCGTCGTTGGCGAAGATTCAAGTCCTTATGTGAAAACAAGTACTTTAGGCTCTTGTGATCAGAGAAGACCTCGAAACGCTCACTATAGAGATAGTGACGTCATGTCTTCAAGGCAAAGACCACGGCTGCAAACTCCAGATCATGTGTCAGGTAGTTCCTCTCATGTGTCTTCAACTGTCGGGATCCAAAAGCTACAACCTTGCCTTCCTGCATCAGAACACAACCCAAACCCTCATATGAAGCGTCGCAGTACACAGTGTAACCCAAACCTCGCTCAGGAATAATTAGCACTGGCGCACTGGTCAATCTACTCTTCATCTTCTGGAAACCTGACTCACATGACTCACTCCATACAAACGTGACTCCGTTCCGCGTCAAACGCGTCATCGGTGCTGCAAGCCTAGTGAAGTCTTTCACGAACCGTCGATAGTAACCTGCCAGACCCAAAAAATTGCGAATCTTAAAAACATTCTTTGGTTGCTACCAATCCATCACTGCATCAGTCTTCGACGAGTCCACTGATACTCCATCCATTGGCACCACGTGTCTAAGGAATCTCACCTCCGTTATCCAAAACGCACACTTCTCGAACTTTGCATACAAGCGATGTTCTCTCAAAAGTTGTAGAACAACGTGCAGATGCTCCTCGTGCATCTCTCTCATGGGTGAATAAACCAGAATATCATCCACGAACACAACTACAATATAGTCTAAATAAGGGTGAAAAATACGATTCATCAGACCCATAAATGTAGCAGAGGCGTTCATCAAATCGAATGGTATAACTAGAAACTCGTAGTGACCATAACGAGTCCGAAAGGCGGTCTTCGATATGCCCTCGTCCCTGATTCTTAGCTGATGATACCCTGACCTCAAGTTAATTTTCGAAAAGCAACGGGACCCCCTCAACTGAGCAAACAAGTCGTCAATCCTCAGCATCGGATACTTGTTCTTCACTGTCACCTGGTTCAACTTCCTCTAGTCTATACACAACCACAATGAACCATCCTTCTTCTTTACAAAGAGCACTGGAGCTCCCTACGATGATGTACTCGGGCGTACAAACCCCTTGTCAAGCAACTCTTGTAACTATACCTTGAGTTTTTGCAACTCAGCAGGTGCAAAGTGATACGATGGCATAGAGAGAGGGGCAGCTCCTGGAACAAGATCAATGGAGAACTCCACATCTCAGCTCGGTGGCAACTTGAACAGATCATCAGGAAAGACATCCGGATAGTCGCACACCACATGGGGTAACACTCCTCGAACCCTAACTGGTTCATCCAACCTGAGCGTAGAAAAGAGAGAACCCAAATCTCCTCGAACCCGAGTGACACCTGGCATAGACATCAATCCCTTCTCTCGATCCCCCACAAAGTAGAAGCAGTCACCCTCCGACGTACAGATCGACACTCTCTATCGCTCACAATCTATAAAGGTACGGTAGGTAGTCAGCCAGTCCATCCCTAGGATGACATCAAACATGGGCATGCCTAGAATGATAAAATCAAACACTAAACAATGACCAGCGACTCCTAACTCACAAGACCTGCAAACTCTACTCAACACCACAATCCCATTAACAAGGATCTCTACACTCAATGCACTACCCAGCGGGTTTATCCGTAACCCCAATGCAGATGCAAAAACAGAAGAGATAAAAGAATGTGAGGCTCCTGTGTCGATTAGAACACTAGCCCATGATCTAAAGACTAAAAGAGTACCTCTGATCATGGCTGGAGTAGCTACAGCATCAGGTTCAATTGGTGTGTTAGAAGCACCAGGATCAGCAAGTACATAAGCCCTGGCCTGTGGCAGTCTGGTCTGCCCACCATAATCCTGAGTCGATGGTTGCCTCACCGACTGTGCTGAAGCACCTCCTTCCGCTAACCTAGACATTTGAGCCCTAGGCTGCTGCGGAGCCTGTCGCCTCTGTACTGATGAAACAGATGGTGCTCCGGTCGCACCAAGGGCATTCCCCTCTTTGGGACAGTATCTACGAAAGTACCCAGACTGACCACACCTAAAACAGATAGGTGGGTCTCTCGCCTATGACTGGACTGGCGTCGAACTCTGAGCCTAGCCCTTTTGCTGGCACTCAACTGCACGATATCCCGGCTGTCCATAGCGATAACAGATCAATCCTCTCTGCAGTGACCTTCCCATCGAAGCCACTGAAGGTGTAGGTATAGACAACTGCGGCTGAGACGATCCGACAAAATGAGAACTAAGCCTAGACGACCTCTGGTGCTTTTTCCTGCACCTCTAGAACTGTGTATCCCCACTGCCCTGCTGGCTCCCACTCTCTCTAACCCTGCAACTATCAGCTAGCGAGCTCTCTACCCGGATAGCAGCTTGAACCAGCTTGATGTACACATCTACATCCAGAGCTGCAACTCTATCTTTGATAGCAGGTCGAAGTCCCCTCTCAAACCTCCGAGTGCGCAACTCCTCTGTTGATTCCATCTCAGGTGTGAACTGCGACAGATTCGAAAACTTGGCCTCATACTGGACCACATAAAGATTCCCCTGAACAAGTGAGAAGAACTCCTCTCGGTAAGTATCCCTAGAAGATCTCGGGAAATACTTCTCTAAGAAGACTCTCGTGAAAGCAGCCCACGTGTCATCCACCGTGGTCTTGGTGAACTTCCACCACTCTCTAGCATCTTCCCGCAGTTGGAACGCCGCCAACTTTACGCGCAGAGCATCCTCCTCGATATCCAGAGTATCAAAGATCGTCGTGGTCACCTCCAACCACTCAGTAGCCACCTTAGGGTCTGGCTCCTCAGAAAAGGTTGGAGGATCCAACCGTCGAAACTCTCTCATGGCCATAGAAGCCCTTGGCTTAGGAACCAGCACATTAGCCCTGGTAGCTTCAGCCATTGCTTGCATAGTGGCCAACATCTCCTGGACGGCATCAGCGTCGCCAACATTAGTAGCACCCAATTATTCCTGTGGGGCGGGAATGTTTCCTTCTTCTAAAACCTAAGCATAAGCACAAGCGCGCCCTCGGCCCCTTCCCTGCACTCCCCACGTGGACATAATTCTATAGGAAGCAATATAACTTGATAAGCTTTCCTACAAGATGCTACTACGTAACATAAACACATAATTATGTTATCACATAGCCACTTAAAATCATGTAAACACGTCTCACATACCGAGGAGAACTAACAAGACAGACTTGTCAATTTGGGTAACCTATTCAGATTCCCTACTAGAAAACACGTCGGCCAAACGAGTTTCTAACTTGGCTTCCAAATTTGTTATTCCAAACGCCTTGAGGCAAGACTCATCAATCCTGAGATTCAACCTCCATACCCACATTTACATAACTCTCATGCTTAGAAAGCTATTAACATGTTATAAATCAACGTTTAAACACATGCAAGCAAGCATACACAATCAACATCACCAAGTGATAAATTCCTTTTTCCATGGCTCTTAGGTATTCGAACCCAGAGCTCTGATACCCAGTTGTAACGCTCCAAAACCCAGGGTCACGTGAAAGTCCACCAAACACCCATTTTATATGAAAATATAGGTTTTCATACATTGAAATTCGCCTATTGAAACCAATAGAATACCCAACAAAGTGTATCTCTCATATATAAATGACATATAGTTCCAGCATGCATACAGTGTAGCGCCTTACGGCGTACAAAACCTGCCTTCAGGAATAGGCATACCAAAAAGAAAAACTATAAAAGTCTTCCGCCACCGCGGGCACCACTAAAGCAACTCCTCATCCACAACATCACCTGAAAATGATTTTACAGAAAAATCTCACCCGTGAGCCGAAGCCCAATAGAAAACAGGCTATAAAGCTATAAAGCATGATATGCAATCATATGGTGGGAGCGAACTCAACCACAAAACCCAAAACTATTTTCCATCAGACCACCACGAGTCTCAAAACGATTTTATTTCATAAAATCCCTGTTTTCAATCCTTAAAACCATGTCCTGCAGATAATGCAAATAAATCGCCACAGTTAAGGAAAAATCGTAATCAAAATATTGTTCCCTCACGGAATGTACCATTGTAGAAAAAGAAGAATATGATCCTATATACTGACTCTAGCACAAGGAGACAGAGGTAACAACTATAGACTCCTATCAATTACCCTAAACCCTAGTCATTCAAGATTCGCTAAGTAATGACAAGTTTTATACGGAGCACCACGACAAAAATGCTGACTTTACGGGCGATCACTCGAGGGACAAAAGCACCCAAATCAACCTTCTTTACAGGAACTACCCCGAAGGATAATAAAAGTACCTATACTGCGCACATTTCTGGACTTCCACCGAAGGCAATTCGTGCCAAATACACGTCATCCCAGTACATTTAGATAATCTTTTTAAAAAGAATCGTTGCTCAACTACGAAAATCTTTCACAAATATACATTATACATGTATATATAGATCCATCCATCAACATGGAGATCAAATAAAATATTTTAAAATATTTTTCTAGAAAAATAGTTATACAACACATGTATAAACCAAGGATCCAATCCATGAATCATGGAGATCAAACCAACATATGTAAAAACATATTTTCATCAAAACATTTTAGAAGTTGAGCCTCAACCCCAAGGGTTAGCTCCAAGCCTCCGGTAAACACATTTTTCCCAAAAGTTTTTGTAAAAACTCATTTTTCATCGATCAAACCACTTGAGAAAAGCCAACACCAAACCACCGAACCACCCAAACATCACCAACAGCCCACACAGGACCCCAGTCGATTGGCTCAAGCCCCCAATAGACTGAAAAACTTTCTGGAAAAAGAGAACCAAGACAGAAACAATTTCAGTCGACTGACCTCCTAGGTTCAGTCAACTGAACTCATAGCATGATGATCTAGTCGATTGAACTCATGAGTTCAGTCAACTGAACTCACCCAGAAAGTGTTTTTGAGCTATAATTTTTGCATGTTTTTGCTTCTAAACCTCAAATCAAACCCCCAAACACCCTTAAACATCAACACGCCAAAGCCTCACGCCAAAATCTTGAAAAGAAACCCTCAAAATGCACTTCCATCCACCGAAAATGCCGAAAAAATGATTTTGAATAAAAAATTAGATCTAAAACATAAATCACATTTTCATGCATTTTTAAACGGTAGAAATGCACAAGATTATATATTACACTCTTATACAGCAGTAGAATCTGAGATCCTATCTCGTTGGATAAAAAACTCGACGTCTCGATCTATATGTAAATCTGAGCTTCGTTGAAATCAAAATTCGTCCTGATGGATGCGTAGACCACAATGCCAATAGCAAGGATCCGCTGTTAAATCGTTAAAAATCGACCCTCAAGCCCCCGAGAAGTTAGAGAGAAGGCAGAGAGAATTTGGAGAAAACTTAGGAGTTAAGTTTTGAAAATATCTTTTGAAAATATCTAACTTTAGATATATATAGGCGTCCAAATTATCTTTTTTTTTGAATTTTTAAAATTCGCACAGAAACTCCCTACAACCCTGAGAAGCAACCCCGCATGCTTATTTTTACCAAAACATGCATCAAAACGCATATAAGCATATTAAAGCAAAAATACTGAAAAGGCATCAAAACACCGATTATGCATATATATAAAATGAAATGGTATAGGGTCTCACAGTGTACTAACAGTAACACGTTGTGTAGAATCTGAACCCTATGCATCGGCACCCTATTCTTTATTTGCACCTGTCTCAATAATCCTCTCACTACGACGAGATAATAGAATATTAGTGACTTTTGGTTCCTCTTCTGTTCTACTGGTAATTTTTTCTCAAATTTTCCAGAACAATTTTACTATTGAGCCTGTGATCCATAATATAATACTATTTCAAAAATTGAGTATTGGTGCTAACAATGACCTTCGGATCCTTAGGATTATAAAACAGACCACCGTTCGTTCTTTTGGGATAACCCACAAAAAATAGACTTCTGTCCTCGATTTCAACTTATCCGTATTTTCTTTCAACATATGTGCTGGATACCCCCAAATCTAAATGTGTTCAGACTATATTTATAACCAGTACACAATTCTGTGAGAATAAAAGGTACTGACTTAGAAGGTACTAAATTTAGAATGTAAGCAGCTATCTCTATAGCGAGTCCCCAAAATGAATCGGGTAAGCCTGAATAACTCATCATGAACCTTACCATCTCCATAAGAGTCCTATTTCTTTCTTTTGCTACACCATTCTACTCCGGAGTGCCTGGTGTAGTCAATTGGGATATAATCCCTTCCGATTACAGGTAGTCCCTAAACTCTCCAAAAAGGTACTCCCCAGCATGATCGAATCATAGTGATTTGATACTTTTATCCAGACGCTTCTTTGCCTCCACCTTGAATTCTTTGATTTTTTCAAAGCATTCAGCCTTACGGTGTATTACGTAAATGTATCCATACCTTGAGTAGTCATTAATAAAACTGACAAAGTACTCAAAGTCTCATCTAAACCGGATTGTTATAGAACCACACACATCAGAATGAACTAGCTCCAACGGTTCTTTAGCTCTATAGCCTTTGGCCAAAAAGGACCTCTTGGTCATCTTACCTTCTAAGCAAGATTTAGATATTAGAAGTGCCTCTACTTATAATGAACTCAAAGATCTATATGCTACAAGTCTATTTAACTTTTTTAGATTAATATAACTCAAGCGTAAGTGCCAAAGAAATATTTAATTTATTAAATTTTTTTTTTCTCTTATATGGTAAATTAGATGTATTATTTATTTCAGTTAGTTATAGTGTATAAGAGATTTGAGTAATAACATAAAGATCATCTATCAATGTACCTGAATAGATAACCATTTTATTATCCTTAATAACCACAGAGTTATTAAAATAAATCAAATATATGCCTTTAATCAATTTAGAAACAGAAACTAAGTTCCTTCTAATGGAAGGTATATAAAGACAATATTTCAATATTAAAACTCTTTCTCCACTAAAACTGAGAGTGACATCTCCCACTGCATGTCACGCCCCAAATACCAGGGTCACGCGAAAGCCCACTAAAACACCCATTTAAGAAAAATAGGTTTTCACAGTTGGATATCAAAATACAACATTTGGATAAAAGATTCCCAAGTTTAACTCTCATAAAACTATCACATGCATTCTCATATATGAATAATCAAATTGCCCAAAGGTGTACAAACTAGCCCAAACAGGCGTCACATGTAAAGGTACATGCCCAAAAATAGAGAAAACTACAACAAGTCTTCCATTACCTTTGCCACTTGGTCAACTCCACGTGCTTACCTGAAAAATGTTTTACAGAAAAAATCCCACACCGTGAGTCGAAACCCAATAGAAAATAGACTATAAACTGCAATACAGGTCATGCAATCATATGGTGGAAGTGAAGTCGACCACAAAAGCCCAAAATAGGTTTTTGTCTAAAAAACCATCAGTTTTCCATCCTTGAAACTATGCATATAACCTGACTGATATCATGCCACAGTTAAGGAAAAGCAGTAAAACACAGCATTCTCCACCCGGGACACGCAGCCGAGGAGACATGATAAAATGTAATCCTCTGTACTGACTCTACCGCACAGACAAAGGTAACAACTATAGGCTTCCGTCCATTACCCCGAACTCACAGATTTAGTAATGACAAGTTCTATACGGAGTCACGACAACGACGCCATTAACGGAGGCAACTGAACTACTAAATTTACGAGACCTAAGCCCGAGGGTACAGAGCACCCACAATCAATTTACAGGGACTAACCCGAAGGTACACAGTACCTACGTTGTGCACGTTTCTGGACTTACACCGAGGAGTAATGGAAGCCCAACTCAACAATACCCACTGTCACGGTACATCTATGGAAAATATTTCAAAACCAACTCGCAAAACAAATATATAACACATGTATATAAAGGGATCCAATCCATGAACCATGGAGATCAAACAAAACATGTCCAAACATGATTTTCACCAACACGTTTTAGAAGTCGAGACTTAACCCCAAAGGTTAGCTCCAAACCTTCACAAACACGTTTGAAAAGTTTTTCCAAAACTCCGTTTTCAAACACCCTTTTGAAAACCTCTGATAACCCCTTTTTAAACCATAGAATTTCATAAAAATCTCGGTTAGTTATCGCACAAGGAAAGCTTGAACCAAAACACATCATTTTCCAAAATAGCCCAGGTTCAGTCGACTGGACTCACCCTCCAGTCAACTGAAAAACACACTGGAAAAGAGAACCAAAACAGAAGCCATTTCAGTCGACTGACCTCCCAGGTCCAGTCGACTGAACCTCCAACATGATGATCCAGTCAACTGAACCAGCCCAGATCACGTTTTTGAGTTACGATTTTGGTTTTCAAATCTTAGATCAAGCCTTCAAACTCCTGTCTTTGATACCTACAAGGATAAGTAAACCCAAGCTTATCATAAAGCCATAAAAAAAAACCCTCAAAACATGATTTCATCCATCTTGAATGTAAACACCTTTTTCATGCGTTTTTACATGGTAAAATAATATATAATTACACGTGATACCCTCTAACAGTTATATAGTCTAGGATCCTACCTCGGTGAGTTCAAAACTCGACGTCTCGATCCACGTGCAAAATCGAGTTTTGCGAGAATTAAATTTTGATTGGATGAATGCGTAGACCGCGATGCCGATACCAAGGATCAGCAGTTGGTTTATCAAAATCAAGTCCCAAGCCCTCGAGAAGTTAGAGAGAAGGCAGAGAGTTTGCTGAGTTTAAAGCTAGAGAGAAAAAAGGAGGAGATATTTTGATGAAAATATCTAACGGAAGATATTTATAGTCAAAATATCTTGAAAATATATTTTTTTTTGAAAATTTTGAAATTCGAGCAGCAACTCCCTACAATCCTAGGAACCGACCCCGCATGCTCAGATAAATATAAACATGCATCAAAATGGATAAGTCATACATCGTAAAAATATAAATGCAAAAACATGTCATACATATATAAGTTTCAAAAAGAGACGGGTCCGGGTCTCATACTGCAGCTGTTGTTACCTTTGCATTATTGTCCATATGTTGGTAAATCTCTCCATCACTAAGTTGTTGGGTTTCTTAGAATTCCTACAATGAATTGCAGACATGATTAGTGACTCTCATATCTACACATCAGGTAGCGATAGATAATACCACTAAAAATGTTTCCACAACCAATGAACAGAAATTACTCTATTTATTTTGCTTCCTAAAAAATACTGGACATAACTTTTTCCAGTGCCGTATTTGGTTGCAGTAAAAACATATGTCTTCTGACTTTTTCACACTAGTCCGTGGCTCACTAATTACCCTGAAAATCGTGTCACCATGTTTCTGAACCTTTTTCTTCTTCATGCATTTTAGCCCAAAGAAAGAACCTTTTTAAGAAATAAACACATTTCTTGGTATTGAAGGAATACTATTGGTAGTTAAAACTATATCCAGGTTACTTTTTCAGTCGACAAAATTCGATCCCATTAGTTTGTTTTCTTTGAGTATGTGAGTGAATTAAAAGCCATTTTATTCCTGAAAATTATATAATTAAAGATACCGTTAATTATTATCAGTAAAACTTTTAATTTATTTTAATTTAGTTCTCTCTACCATTTTAAAAGAAATTTGCTAGTAGTCTGGTACCTTGAGAATAACATGCCTCAATGGGAGGACGTCTACTATCCATCATATGACAAGACAGGACAATTTCTTTTACTTTTACTATCTAGGCAACTGACTCTGCCAAGTATTTTTAAATAGATGACATAGTTTCGATCCAATATATAATAGTAGTGACTTAGATGGAGAATATATTATTATATATAACTAAGTGTTAACCATCACCTAATCCCAAATCAATTGCTTCGCAATGAACCCTTCAAATGGAAAAGTGATCCACACTAACAATTATTCAGAATTATTCCCAAATGAGATTTATACTGGCGATACCGCAATTAATCTGTCTGATCGGGAGGAAGGCCTTACTGCCAACACGCATGGTTTAATTGCATTGTCTACAAACTGATGATGAAAATCGCATAATTTATTTGTGAATAAATTTTCTCTTTCACTTAGATTTTTAAAATATTTTTGAGAGTTATAAAAATTTATTTAATT
>JAOTRH010072547.1:0-17775 GCA_034768845.1 Heliamphora exappendiculata | reverse complement strand
TATACTATAATATAATAAACTTTAAATTTATAATTTTAAAATTAATATATTAACTACTACTAATAAAGTAGTAAACTAATATTATATTATAAATTTATAAATTAAATAACTACAAAAATAATAAAAATACAAATTAAACAAAAAAATAAGGTCTGGTCAAAGCATGCCCACAAGCTTGGGCCCAATGCTCGGCTCGAGGCTCGGGTATGAACCCGAAGCTTTTACCCCTAGGATCTGGGCCGACTCCCGAAGAAAAAAGCCAGACTCGGCCCAAAAATTTAACAAAAACCCGCCGAACTCGAACTGGACTTGGCCCGCCTAGTCCATGACCGGGCCGGACTTAAATTACATAACTATGAAAGAGTAAGCTTTCTCTTTTCAAAAATTGACCCAAAAAAATCCCTATATTATTCAAAAATTATTATTTTTTATATATCATGTTTGTGACATTATTAACTTTTCAATTTTTTTTAAAAAAAAATAGTACATATCAAATGAATTATTCTTTATTTTTTACCTAGTTAATAAAAATAATTTGATATCATCACATTTAAAATATTCTTCAGTGCGTATGGTGGTTTAAGTCAAATTTCTCCCAAATAACTTTTTCTTTCCAAGAAAAGAAAATTCAAGTTCAGTCTAACCTTTATACATTTTAGAATTTGCTTGTCCCGAGTTTTAAAAAAAAAACAGCTTTAGAACAAAAAAATTAAAAATGCATAAAATAAGCTATTTTCATCCAAAATATAGCTAGATTTCGTTTTTAATTAGCTTATAAAATTTATAATGAATTGAGGATTTAGAAAAATAAAAACAAATTAAAATAAATAAAAACTGTTTTAAAAAAAAATTCTAAACACCTTCCATAGTAATGGTACATACTACGCCAAAATTAATGAATAATTGTCCATGGTGCCATAAGCCAACCAAAACAATTGGGCGACATTTAAGTCAAAAGTCTTCTAAAAATGCTGCACCAAACGAAGCCTTGAAACATTTTTTAGTTGGTGAAACTTATTAACTTAATCCCAATAAAAATGTTTTATATATTTATTTTCCCAAAAAAGCCCTCTACTAAAAACTGAATTGTGGACTTGTTAGCATTGGTACCTGTGTTGAAGTAGCACGGTTTCCGGCCACTGAACACGCCTGAAAACCACTTATGGGACCAAAAAGTAGCCGTGAAATACCTGGTGAAGTTCGCGTGGCAGTATTCCGGCGCTCCGATCGTTCTCGCCCCAAGATCTGTTCCCCACAACTTCGATACATCATCAACCACAATCACATCGGAATCCAAGTATATCACCCGGTGGATGCAGGGCTCGAGCAGATCAGCCAGGTAATTTCTCGCATAATTCAGCGGCTGTTCTAGGGCTTCCCTCACCGACGAAGATATTTTGTTCCGAACAATCTCCGGATCGAGAAAATAGGTCCTGAATGACAATGAAGGGAAGATGGATTCGATGAGAGGCTCGTAAAGGTCGGCGTTCGAATCGACGATGAAATGGAGGAAGACGTTTTCGGGACAGAGAGAGTGGCGGAGGATGGAATGGACCGCCGCGACGGAGCCGCGGAGGTAGCCGGCGTCGAGAGTCACGGCAATGTGAATCAGAGAACGATCGCAGACCGGCGAGGTTTTCCGACGGGGACACCGGCCTACATTTCGGAATTCCGGCGACTTCCTGTATGAAAACGGAGGGCGCGAGGATCGAATTGCTTCTGCAGGCGGAAATGAACGAAGGCACGGAAAGAGAACGACGATCGCCATCGATACCGCGAGAAAACTGGACAGTTTGATGATTGAAGGCATGGCGTTTCTTCTAATTTTCGATTTTTTTGTCAATTGTTTGAAGGAAGAAAGTCTGGAATCAGAATTTCTCCGAGAAGAAGCAATCTGAGATGCACATAGTCGGTGGACTCTCTTCTCTTCCGAGAAGAATCAATCTCTAGTGGAAATGTTGGGAGTCTGAAATTCCCAACTCTCTCTCTCTCTCTCTCTCTCTCTCTCTCGCAGTGCAGTGCTTGTGGGGCTTTTAAAGGGATGCGGATTGTGGACTCCAACCCCACCAATAACAAACTGCAGTGTTTCTGTTGATTAGTATAAATGGCATGCTAATGGCTAACTAGCGCGTGTTAAACAGAAAAAACTAAAAATAATACAGATTACATATAGGTGAAAATATATTTGCAGATTGAAAAATAGTAAATATTTACATGCTTTTTTTATTAAGAGAAAAAATGAGTAGTTATAAGTTAATTTTTAAAAAGATAAAAAGGTAGTTTTTTTAAAGAATATTTTAGACAAAATTAAAAGTCTATACAACTTTATTTTGAAGAGACCAAGTGAATGTTCTTTTTTATAAGATAGTATAGATAGGTAATGGCTGGTACTTGATAATAGTTTATTTCTTTGTTTTTATTTTTAATAAAATATTATTATTTGACTAAATTATTAAAATTTTTGAATTTTTTCCATTTTAGTAAAATAAGATAATATTAAACAATAAAACTAGGAACACTGAAAGCCACACCGCCTGAACACTGTATTCTACTTGCGTCAGTCTTTGAAAATTAAGAACTCTCTATTAATCTTCTGACGATCAAATTAGTTATTCGGTGGAATAAGAGGCAAGCAAGAAGGGAAACAATTAAAATAATGGAGAATGCGTGCGTACCTTTGTTTTTTGTTAAGTTTTTTTAATAGATTCTTGATACATGTGACAGACATATCACGTGCAAATTTTTAGATTCGTACAGTCCTATCTTCTCAACTAGGGTCACACATCGCGGGAGACACGTGCTAACTCTGGTCAGCTTGAAAAACTGACCAGACAATGAGGGCAATTTCAAGCTGACTAGACAATGAAAACAGTTGAAGACTGACCAAGCAACAAGAATGATCGACCAAGAACTTAGACTCGGGCAACTAGTTGGATACTCAGTCCAATCGTTTCTAATCATTCCACTTACAACTAGTGAGAAGGTAAATATTTATCATGATTAGGTGAGCCAAACTTCTATTGAACAAGATGTTGTAATGCCTAGCATTTAGCTTAACCTTATCAAAACTTTTTTAGACCAAATAATCTACTTGATTTTTTTTTACAATTTTAACTTTAAAATTTTAAAAATGGCTTAAAATCCAGTTTAATAAGGGCCTCAGAGAGATGTCCTAGCTTGAAAGATTGCCCATTTGCCCTTTTGAATTCCACTCATTTATTTGACACACCAACTCCAACCAACCAGTGTATGCATCCACAAGTCAAATGTGAATTTATTTATGTTAAAAAGAAATGAGCAGAAACTTTAGTGGATTTTTTTTTTCTTTCTAATGGGACTACTACTTTGGAAAGTGGCAAGTAGTTGTCATTAATGGAGTTTTGAATTCTTCTTCCTTCCCTCAGCTGAACTTTGATAGTTACTGCTCCATCATAACTAATAGTCACACACGATGATTCATTTTTTATGGTTGATTAAAAAATAAAAAGTAACCTACATTGTATGATTTATGATAATTTATTTACCTAAAATATGACATAACATCGCCTACATAATATTACAGGGCTATCTAATAATTTGCCATCTTCCTCTCCTTATACCTGTATTCTAATCCCAATAACTCGCCTCTCCCCTTTCTCTACCCATTTCTTCAATCTCAGATTTCTCTCTTCCTCTTTGTTTTTCCGATCTTATTTTATTTTGTTTTTCATAGTATGTTTGTGCGGGCATATTTGATTTATCGTTTGCCCATATATCATTTTTTTTTTATTAAAATACTCTCGAGATTAAATTTTTTTAGATTGACAGCAAAAGATTGATCCCCAGAATACAATTTTCAATGTTAGACAACTATTCGGATCTGTAGTGGACTATTCTTATAACCATGGATAAATATTACGATATCATTTTAGCAAGCTATAATAGAAGGGTAACGGTCTGTGACTCATGGTGTTAAGATTGCTTTATGTTATTAATATTTATATTTTATTTTTTAAGTTTGGGTTAATAATCACTCTTATTTGAAAAGGGTTGGGTCTTCCTTTTTTTAGAAGCTTATTTTTCTCCCTTTGTTGAAATCTTTTGTTCTTTTTAAAGTTTTATCATGTCTCTTTATATGATACCTAGATTCGAGACCTACCACTTCCACTTATTTTCCTTTATATGATATCTCTTTGTAAGGGTTCAAATTTTTTTTATAACCCAGAAAGTCCTTATCTCTTTTCGATGTGGGATACTAGAATATCACGATTCACCCCCCTTTAGAGCTACAAGTCCCCGTGCAGTAGGCTGCTAGCTCTAGTAGCCTGTTAGTCCTTATTGACCGGCCCACTTTGTAACTCACCCACGTGTCACGTGAAACAGCAATGGCCCACACTCGGGGGTGAGGAGAGTCAGTTCTAATACCATCTATAACACCACAATCTTTCACATGACAACGATATTGTCCGCTTTGGGTAAAACGCTCACGATTTTGTTCTTCTCAGGAGGTCACCTATACTTGCATTGCTTTCGTCCAAACACGCTTAACTGTGGAGTTCTGCTAGGATTTCTACCACATGAAAAAATGTCTCGTTGAATTTAAAGGTCTAAGATTTTTTTTTATAGCACATGAACTCTTTCTTTCTTTTCGATGTAGGATACCAAGATATCACATATTTGATTTATCATTTGTCTATATATCATATTTTTCTATTAGAATGCTCTGGAGATTGGATTTTTTTTAGTTGATGACAATAGATCAATCGCAAAAATGCTATTTTCAAGATCAAGCAACTATCCTGATTTTTAATGGGTTAATCTTGTATGCATGGATGGATATTACGATATTATTTTAGCAAGCTATAATAGAAGGGTGACGGTGTGTGACTCGTGGTGTTAAGATTGATTTACGTTATAAATATTTTTATTTTATTTTTTAAGTTTGAGTTAATAATCACTCTTTTTTGAAAAAGGTGCAAGCTGCGTCTTCCTTTTATAAAAGCTTATTTTTCTTCCTTTGTTGAAATCTTTCATTCTTTTTTAAGTTTTATTATTCTGCCGTTATATCTCTTTATATGATACCTAGATTCGAGGCTTACCACTTCCAGTTATTTTCCTTAATTTTCTTATATTGATTGTAAAAAAATAAAAAAAGAAATTAGTGCATCTGAATTGACGCTTTGATTAATATCAAGTAGGTTTACCAAAACTTAACTAGCTAGATTTTTAAAGATGGTAGTAGTTGTGCTTATTAATCACACTGTTAATCAACTAATTTTGTCACCATATTTAACCTAAACAGACAAGTTCATATTTGAAGAATCCCATTTTCATAAGCTTCCTTGTTAAGAAAAACAAAATCCCTTTGTTTGTTTTAGTCCTTTTTATTAATTCAGTGTATTGTTACTATTTGCTACAATAACTTTTAAAGTTGCTTGGAAAATGAATTAAGACTTTTTTCTTTAAAAAAACCAATAAAAAGTAAAATAATTTTTTTCTTTATGCCAAACAGGAAGTGTTTGAGAATTCTACTGCTTGTAATTTTTAATTTTTTACTATTAATTTTAACTATAAGTTATAAATTTTTCTAAACACTCACAACTTCTACTACAACTTATAACTACTTTAAAGTTATGAATTAATAATTTTAATAAATATTTATAATTTTTACTTAAAATTATAATAACATTTTCATAACTATAATTTATAAATCTGTAAGTTCAGTTACACCATGTCCTTGTTTGGCAATTTGTTTTAAGTTGATTTTTTTTATTTAAAGCCCAAAAAATCAAAATATTTCGTTTGGGAACTTAAAGGCTTTTTAGCCTTTTAACTTTTTTATTTTTATATTAAAGAATTTTATATATTTTTAAAAATATCATAATTTTTATTATATACATTTATTTTTTATAAAAATTATATTTTTAAAATCTACTCGGCAAAATCTATCAAATAAGTTCTATATTGATTATAATATTATGTAAAAATAAAATTTAAAAAGTTATAATAACAACTTTTTTTTTTCTTAAAATCACTTTAAGCCACGTTTTTCAGTTTTTTGTTTTTTGGCTTAATTAAAGTTACCCATACGGTTCACCACCAAACAAAATTTTCGCTTATTTGGCTTGAAACAATTTTAACAAAAAACTAAACTTAAAACTAAGGCCACAATTGGTAACTAGCTTAAAAGTTAATTTTTTTTTGCATTTTTAGTCAAAAAAACTAAATTTTATTTAAAATACGTTGTTTGATAATTTAGTTTTTAAACGTTTTTAAAGTTAGTTACTTAGGTAAAAAGTTAGCTTTCTTTGTTCGAATTGGATAAATTTGTCCTTCTATATATTTAATATTAACAATTATATGTAATTAATAGTAATAGTAAATAAATTATAAATAGAAATACTATTTTATTTTTAAAATGATTGGAGCTTAAATGGAATATTCTATGAGCTAAAGTTTCTATTTGATTTTTTAATTTTTTAATTTTTTACTTTTTTTTAACAAATGGACCATTTTGTTTTTTTTTATTTGTATTTTTAATTAAAAAAATTAAAAATTAGAGTTACCAAACGGGCTCTAATAAGTTGACAAATGATGCCCAAATACGTAAGAGGCTTACTCTCCTTCTGACCTAGCCAATTCAAGGAATGATTCTTCTTATTGGATGATCACGTCACTGAGAAAATGATATTAAGGCGTTCTTTGATAATTTAATTTTAAGTTAAATAAGTAAAAAAATTTATTTGATAAATTATAAGAATGATTTAAATTAAAAGATAATAAGGTAAAAAATATAGTTTAAATTGACTTTAAGAAAAAGACAAAAAGTTTGGCTTAAAATTATTATAATTTTTTAAAATTTATTTTTTAATTTTTTTTATATTCAATATGGATCTTGTTTGATAAATTTTAACCTATAAATTTTAAAAATATAATTCTTATAAAAAAAATTATGTAAAAAATAAAATTTAAAAATTATATAAAAAAATTATGTAAAAAACAAAAAAGTTAAAAAGCTAAAAACCATTGAGTTGTCAAATAAATTTTTTTAACTTTTAAAATTTTAAGTAAAAAAGTAAAAAATTATTTAAAATTAATTGTCAAACGTGGCCTAAATATTCTCCAAGCATTACTCTAGGGTTTAATTTGTTTCGACAAACTAATAGTACGTTCGAACTATTAATTCAGAATATAATTTAATTCGATATTTATTAAATTTTTGGACCAGTTATTCGGACGAATTGTTAGTCCGTCGTATGAAATATAATTAATGAGGAGGATAGGTGTGGAATTAGAAAGTATTAGATTAAAAAATAAAATTAAAATTTTTAAAAAATAATAAAAAATATTAAAAAATTAAAATAAATAATATAAAATTTAATAATAACATAAAATTTAACATATTAATTTATTTAAATTAATTTTAAAATAAATTAACTTAATATAAAGATAAATTATTATTTAGTTCGTTATTTAATTTAACTTAATTTAAATATAAAAAATTAATCTTATTTTATTATTAAATTTTTTATTATTAATTTAATCTAATTTATACAGTATTATTAAAGAGACCTAGGTGTCTGAAGCCGTAATTTTTGAAAGTCATAAATGCCCTCAGAGCTATTCTTCTGCATAAATGCATCATATCATCCATCATGTCCAAGTTTTGCGGCAGAAAATGTCATCTTAAAGAGTCATCCACGCCTCTAATACAAATAGTGTTTGGCATAGTTACTCCTACTGGTTTTTATTCTATTATTTACTAATTTTAATTATAAATTATAAATATTTTAAAATATTCATATTTTTTTATAATTTATAATTATTATTTTTTATTTTAATTATAAATTATAATTTTTACTAAGTACTACAATTTCTGTTACAAGCTACAATCTATAAATTATTAATTTTAATAATATCAAATATTACCAATAGAAATAAGCCTTAATATTCTCTCTATATATATTAATGTACTCATAGACGAATTGCACTTATAAGTTTTTAGAAAAATATATATTAAGTTTTCAAAAGAAAACTTAAAAAGACAAATTTATATAATTTTAAAATATTTTGAAGTAATACAAATATAATGATAATATAATAGTAAATTTTTTAAAAATTTGAAAAAGACGAACGCTCCCATCTGCTCTCCTTGGTTTCATCTATAAATGTACTTTCAATATTAATATTTATTAATATATCGATGTATGATATTATTCAATAAAAGATTGTATTATCGATATCATTATATATTCTATGTAATGCTCTAAGTACATTATTTACTCAATAGTTAACTTGAATAAAAATTTAATAATACAATTCAAAATACTTAAACTCAAGATATTGACAATACTTTACAAATTTCTTTATATAACACTTTATTTCTACCTTCTACTAATGTGGGGATGAGACATTACATTCATACCACGACTAAAAATTTTATTACATACATACATATATACGTCAGCTTCGTAAATGTTGAGTTGCTGCAAATTGGGACACTAAACACCTTTGTGAAGGAGAAAGGCTTCGTCGTCGCCGGATGCTACTTTCGCCGCCATTGTCGGCTGCTCCTTTTCGTCGTCATCAACCTCGCATGAACGCACGTCTTCTTGCCGATGTTTCTGGGTCGCCATCTACCTGAAGGAGGTAATACCACTCCATAGAGGCAGGGCTCTAAGACTTTAGTAGTGCCAACGGTAGTTATATCAGAGAGAAAACCAGGGATGTCTTTGGTGGTGATCCATTAAATCTTAAAACCCATCAAATTCAAAACATCGCCACCGCTAAATTCCCATTCCACCGCATTTGCTCTTATCTTTTCTAGGGTTTGGTAACTCAAAATCCTAACATTTTGGGATCGCTAGTATGCACAATTTCTTTTTGTTTATCCTTTATTTAAATTGTTCTGTTCGGTTGAGTAATCTTAATGAGGAAGAAATCTTTACAAAATTCAAAAAATTCATCCAAGATAATCTCTTTAAGAGTCATGAACAAGTGGAAGAGGAAGCAGGAGATATTTTTCTTCGTCGCTCTTCTCGTCTTCGAGGCCCTCCAAAATCCCTATCAGATAGAAATTTTACTATTTCATGACTCAAACCAAATTTCATTCACGTTGTTAACAAAAGTATGGCACCGGAGTGCCTAAGCGACTCGGATGAAGTGGATCCTAAAAATAATTGTATTTGTATGGGTATTTATTCGTGCAAAATCTCTAGCTCCCCGTAGTTAGATACTAATGTTGAGAAACCTAATACTTGGAACGCTCCCATTAGAACTTTGATGAATGCTAAAGAATAACCAGTTTTAAGTTCTAGTAATAAAGCTGTTACAGATGGGCTTACGGTAAGTAATTCTTCGAGAAAAGAAAGCCTGTTTGTACCTTTTTCTATGATTTCTTCTCTGGACCAAGGTAGACACATTCACCTGCTTGGATTTGATGCGAGTGAAGTGTTGATTGATAAAAGTGGCATTGTGAAGAATGCGGGGAATTGTACTCAATCAATCATTTCCCTCAATGATCTTAATAAGTGTGGAGTAAAATTGGTTAAAGAGACTGTGCCTTCCTCTTGGTCATCTATTATTTGTAAAGAAAAATAAATTGCTAAATCAAGACATCGAATTAAGAAGTATGATATAGACCCTATGATAGAGGGCGTGCATGCTATTCCTTTGAATATTTCTAAGCTTGGTCTTCCTCTTTGGAATCATGCTTTAGTTGGTTATTTTTTTTAGAAGAGAGTGTCATTCCATTATATCAAAGTTTGGACAGAAAGAATATGAAAAGATACTATTGAAGATATAATATTTATTGAAATGGATACTTTATCTTTAATTTTAAGAATGATGAGGTTCTTGATGAGATTCTTGAGTATTGTATGTACCATTGTGGAAGGAGATATGTTGTACTGAAAAAATAGGAGTCAGGTATATCGCTCTCCAAAATGGGGTTTTCAAGTCTGCCGTTGTGGGTAAATCTATATAATATGCCTCTTGAATTGTGGACAGAAGATGGGATAGGATACTAGGCAAGTATTATTGAGAAGCATTTATATGTGGATGATCTGATGCACTCACGAAATAGGAACACATTTGCCCGAATTTGCATTGAAGTATAAGCTAACAAAGAGATTTTGAAATCATTTTCTATAAATTTAAGATTTGGAGATCCTTATGTTATTCAAGTGAAAATTTCTTAGATTCCTTTAAGATGTACTAAATGTAATATATTTGGTCACAATCATAATAATTGTGTGAATGCGCAAGAGGGTGTGAAAATTTCTAAACAGGTTTAGAGGAGAAAAGACGAGAATGATAACAAAAACTCTAGTGAGGAATGGATTGATGTAAAGAAAGAAAAGAGAAATGTTAATTAAGTTTTGTAGGATCCTTTTGATCAAACAAGTAAAGAACGAATGTGGAGGTGAAATATGAAAACGCGATCAGAAAACACATAACAAAAAAAGAAGGGGTTGGGTGAAGGAGAAGGCTAGCTGAGTTTGAAATATCAACAGTACGAACGTATTCAGTTATCAAAATCTGATTGATCCAAAAGTCTGGTTATCCCTCCTATTTATAGCACGCAGATGAGCCATGTTGGAGTTCGAATAGGACTTTTTCAAGAGATCTAATCGGATCATGAGAGGCGATAAAGGAGAATCAAGAGATTCTATCTGATAATCAGCCAAGTTGTGTTCTACTCTAACTCAATTAGGTCAGCCAACAGATGCCCCATGAGCACCCGACCTGCTTGGGTTAAGTACCCGACCCACTCGGGTCGAGTAACTCGAGTGGGAGGGTCTGTATGACTCGACAAATCCTATCCTTAGCCACCAAGCCACATGTCTCCCAACGTCCCGTGCAAGATTGTACTGCCATTGTCTTCATTGTCTCTGGGATAGTCTTTCGATTCTCGGAGAAATCTATAATCATATAGTCTGTGCTATATATTGGCAGTTCAGTCTATGCTGGACCACATAGTCGGTGCTATGTCATCATGATTAGGTAGTTAGAGCTACGTTACAATCTGTGCTGTCTTCACGACCCATGTTGTGGCAATAATACAATCTGCGCTGTATCATACAGTCTATGCTGTCTTCATGGTCAGTGTCACGGTAATAATGCAGTTTGTGCTGTCTTTTGTCTTCATGGTCTATGCCATGGTAATAATGCAGTATGTGCTGTCTTCATGATATGTGCCATGGCAAGTAGTCAGAGCTACTACGCTTCATAGTATGTGCTATGGAATGTCTTCATTCATAGTCAGGGTTACGCTTCGTAGTCTGTGCTATGAAATGTCTTGTGCCTCTACACAATGAGCAGCAATATTAGATTGCCGAGTTATAGGGGATACCAGCAGCTCGGATCCCCAGTAATTCGAGTAGGCTAAGTCTGTGTCTTCTTGTAACTTGAGTAACTTAAAGTTGCATGTTTGATTTACTGATGGAGTAAAATTGGGCCATTCGAGCAACTCGGGTTACTCGAGTAACTCGAGTGAGTGAGTCTTTTGGGCCTCTCAACAAGCTTTATTGATTGGTTCAGATCAATGAATCTATGACTCAAATACTTAACCCTCTTCATGGTTCATATTCAAGTCACCAGTGGAATGAGTAGTTTGTGTCATCACCCGAGTATCTGGTTTAGAGTAGTCAACACCAGTTAAGTGGAAGAATATCCGAACTTCTGAAGAGGCGAGTAGCTCGAGTCATGAGTGACTCAAGTTATGAGTAGAAGTATTACACACGAGTAGGTTTACCCAAGTAGCTCTATTGTACCCAAGTAGGTCTACTGTACCCGAGTAACTCTACCCAAGTAGTGAGTTATTTACCTCTCGAGCTGCATGATTTTTGATTGACTCGGATTAGTCCGAGCTACTCTGGATCTCGAGTGACTCGAGCGTCGAGTCACCTGTTGTAATACCAATTAGCCAGTTTATCTATTCAGACCATAAGTCATTTATAGGCTATTCACTCGAACCTTGACATTCACTCGAGTCTTGTCATTTATATGGACAATTCACTCCTTTACTGTGAGCCATCTACAAGTTTCTCATGAGAAAAAAAATATTAATCAACCTATTTAAGGGGGGTTGTTCCGCGCTTAACTATCGAGGAAGCCTGGTGAGGCTTCCCCTTCTAATATTTCAATACTTTTAAATGTTTTTAACATTTTTTCTTTTTGTGAGTTCGAAAAAGAAGAAATTTATAAAAAGTAGTGAGAAGTTATTGATCATATCACTTATTCTCCAATTGTGTCTACCATGAAGATCATTTCTCCTAGTAAAAAGGTTTATAAGATAAAATTCAAAGGTAAATGTAATTCAAATTCAGCATCCAGAAAGGAGAATAAAAGGAAGTTAGATTAAAAGATCATAAATCTTTTAATTATTCAAAAAAAAAATCTTTGGTAATTTTGAATAAAATTTTAGTTTTGGCACATTTGACTCTGGTTGTTTTTGTGTTTTGTAATTATTTTTTTTAAGATATATGAATTTTTGTGTTGTTACGATTTTTTCTAATTTTTCAAGCTGTGAAAGGTTTTTTTTTTTTGTTGGCTAAGGTGTAGTTTATGTTCTTCATTGTAAAATTATTTTTTGAATATAATATTTATCGATTACTTATAATAAAAAAAAAAATTCTATAAATGTTAGAATATTATAAATAGTTCGTCGTTACGATTAATCACCATTTATAACCCATAAAACTATTTGTATATAATTTTATGAGATAAAATACTTATTTTGTAATGTTCATTAAATCCACTATTCATGCAAAAAGAGTACACTGTTGATTGAGCATTATGTAATCAAATTATATATATCTTACTATTTTATTTTTAGATATCATACGTTAACAACTATATGTTTAGCGCATGATTATTGATGCTTGAATATTTTTTATTTTTTTTTTGAATGAATAAGCTTATCAAAAAATTAAAAAAAAATTATTTAAATTACGAAAATGCATCTGGAATTCAAAAACACAAAAAATAAACCATTTAAAAAAAGCTGAGTCAAACATGATTTCGAATGACTTTTTTATTATTATTTTATTATATGGTTCCGGTAGACGTGGTAAAACTGGTTATCGTTATAGAATTTTCCAGCTGTCATCAAATCTTTATCTACCCTGCAATAACCTTTTGCCCAATAATTTGGACAGTTTAAAAAGAATCGCAGACGTAATTTAATTACCAGAGTTTATTGAAGAATTTTTGGTGAAAGATTCATTAGTATAGAGTAATTATTCGGTGCTATCGGGGTGCTATCGGAGTATTATGTAATAATTTTATGTGGTACTCACTTAATATAATGACGACAAATTTTATAATAAAAACACGATAACACGTTTTTTTTGGATAGTTATGAGACAAAGAATTACTCATATTATGTAGATTGTGATTATTTATTTATCGAAATAATTATATAATATTATTTATATAATACTTTAAAAATAACTAATAATTTACCAATGAGCATTTAATCCACACAATTTTTTTTGCTACGTTTATTAGGTCAAATAGTAGTAAAAGACTTTCATGTATTACTTGATATTCGTTGTCATCCCTCATTTGATAGTAAATGTAAATTGAGTGAAATTATTAATAAGATAAAATTAGAAATAAAGTTGGGCGAGATTTTATAATATAGTAGGATTATGGATGGAGTGGGAATAATTTTTTTATATTTGATTTCGATAGAATTAAGTAGTGAACTATAAAAACTCATATTTGATTTGTATGAAATTAAATAGTATGGGATTAGATTAAATTTATGAATTTTTAATATGATCCTTATAATTTTTATATAAAAAAATATTTGTAAATAGCACTATTTTTACATAGCACTATTTTATAGTTTTTCTTTTTTTGTTTTTATATTTATACATTTCTTTTGTCATTATTAAAAACAATTTTTTTAAAACAAAACATAAAAAGAAATTAATAAAATAAATATTTCTAATTGAAAAAAATATATTTAATAACTAAAACGAAAAAGACGGCACGATGTAACGAGAATGGAGAAGACGATGTGGCAACCAAAATTAGCAAGGTATTGTTAGGCAACTATCAAGATTTAATTGTCAAAACAATTAATAGTCTAGATTTAATTGCCAAAATGACCTCGTTTTATAAAATTAAATCTGAACCATTAATTTCACGTGGCATCATTCGAACGGTGCAAACCAGAGAGCTCCATTTGCCTTTTTTTAAGCCTTCTTTTTTGTTCTCCAAATCGATTAACGAACGACTTGAGTTTTCGAAGACGACTGCAAAGCAATCTAGGGGTCAGTTATTCATAATAGCGCTCAAGGGTTTTGATCTAATTGATTGATAAAGCAATCCAATTATTGATAAAGCAATCTAGACGACGTCAAAGCAATTTAGACCATAGCGGAGGATGGCGACTAAAGGTTTTTGATTGACAATCAATTGGTTTCATTGAGTAAAATCAGCAAAGCAATTTCACTCCCCAACACTGGATTACTAGTAAGGGGTAGAGGTAGGTATTGCTAATCCCACGAATTGGTGGAATTTATACTTCCATCGAATTATTAGTTCGGACTAAATTTTTGCAAGCAAATATAAAATTTAATGATTAATTGAATTTATAATTCAATTCCATATTTTACAACAGTTATCAAACAAGATATTAGAGATTGTCGATGACCACCGACAACCATTGACAATCATCTCAAACGAACTTTTTATCGACTTTTCAACAAACTTACTAACAATCCTGTAAAATCAAGATAATTTTATTTATTCAAAAAGAGAAAATATAGCATATACTATTTTTATGTAGTATTAGTAGAGTAGCAACAAAGAAGGTAATAGTGGTACATATAATATAATTTTATAAATACATATAAATTTTGCTGCTCAAATATAATAAATAATTAAGTTCATCAAATAATAGCGATATGTATCTATTATGTACCGGTGCGAACAATGAAATTTGTCAGTTTCATAGATTTTCAATATCACTCAAAAGGGAGTTTCCAGAGACAGCCAAAAAAATTATTAGAGATCACCGAAAAAATCACTGAAACTTGCCGAAAAAGTTGTCAGAGGGTTACTAAAAACAAGTGGCAACGGCCAAAGATGAAAATGATGTTGAGGTGGTAAAGGGTGTGTGCAAAGTAATTGAAAAAGTGTGTGAGCAATAAGAACAGTTTCGTTCACAAAATAATTAGAGATTAAAATAGAGAACCTTATTTTGTAAGATTTTAAAACAATTAACTGAGAAATTTAAAAAATAAATAAATTTACACATCTATTTATCTGACAAGGTGAGTGAACAACACCCAATTTTCAAGTCAAAATTGAGAGTTTCATTAATTACTAAATGTATGGTGGGCTCGACAATTTTAATTAATAAAAATTAAATATTATTCACTCATTTTATCAAATAAGTGAACAAAATAGAATTCTTTTTAAAAATACAAAAATTGATTAAAATGCTATACAATGAACAAAAAATACACCTTTTGACTAATTATCCATTTTATTAATGAGAGCTCAAATAATTATTTATAAGACATGGATGTGGGTGTGTAGTGTAACATATGGATTTAATTCACCTGTTTGAAAACACATTAATCTTTTTTTTTTCCCAATTTTTTTTTGGAAACAAAATATTTAAAATAAAATCAAGGTCAATAAATTAGAATTATTGTTAAATTATTAGTTATAGATTAAACTAGTTTAAAATCATACTATGCCATATCACGGTTAATTTTTACTTGGTTACAAAAACCAAAATTTTGTAATTAAAGAAGGTATTCTCGTACTGTATCTAATTATGTTCTTTTTGTTTTTTCTTCCAACTTTGTATATACCTTAGCATATAGAATTTTATATGTTCAACCTGATCTCTAAGTATTCACCCATTATCAAACCACTCTAACGCTCTAACGCTCTAACGCTCTGTTTGGGATAGTTTTTTTTAAAGATGGATCAGTGTAAATTTAAATAGACGTCCTATTTAAATTTCTCTCATCAGCAATAATCAAATATGAAAAAAATTTGACTAAAAAATTAAAAACAAATGATCCAGATAAGACAAAAAAAGTCACTTTAAGACTTTTATAAGTTCTTTTTTCTCGTATTTAGTAAATTTTTTAGGGATAATTAAACAAAAGTCTAATTCTTAGACATCGCAATGCATTGACATTACTTTAATTTCTTTTTAAAAAAATTTAGGTATACTATTTTAAAAGTTTTAAAAAAATGCAAGAGTTCCAATAAGAAAAGATTGGATTGTATAAGATAACATATGAATTAGGGGTAGTCTCGGGGCAAAATTAACCAGACAACGACTTTGTGCATAGTTCTGAATACCGTACTAAACAATGAATTGATTTTTCATTAGTATAGTATGTACTCGTATTTATGAAATACCAAGTACCGTTTTGAATTTATCACTATAGAATATTATATATATATATATATATATATATATTGTTCAATAATAAATAATTTAGTATAACATAATTATTTATTTAAAATAATATTTTAATTAATTGGTTAAAATTAAATTTTAATCTCATTATTTTTAATGAGATAAGTTAATTTGATAGAGATAAAATTTAGAAAATTTTTGAATTTAGTCATCTTTTCAATAGTAGTATTAGTTTTAGTCACATTCAAATATTTTTATTAGTAAATGTCCCGAACTAATTTCGAAACCTCAATATATGACCAAAATAGCCCATCAATCTTTTGAAACTATTTGTGATGTTCATATTTGCATTTGCTATCCCAATGATAAATGTATCATTTTAATTAATGATAACACAAAATGTATCATTTATGTTTGTCTCATATGTGACTTTTGAAGTTAAATTTATATAATTTTTTGGCGTACTGATAAAAGTATCCATAATATTAACAAACAAACAAAATGTATCAATTGTGTTTGTCTCAGAAGTGATTTTTGAAGTTAAATTTATATAATTTTTTGGCGTACTGATAAAGATATCAGTAATATTATCTATTTATTTGAGAAGAGAAAATATTATTTTATTATTTATTTAATACAAAAATAAAAATAAAAAATAATAAATTTAATTCAATCCCACGTATGTAAATCAAACAAGTTATGATTAGTCCATTATCTAATCCAAAATAAACTAAAAGGTAATATTAGAAATTAACAAATATAATTGTAAACTATATTATTCAATTCAATTCAAATTAAATATGAATTTGTTTAATTTGTTATTTAATCCTACCTAAATCAAATATAAAAAGGCGATTAACACCTCATTATTAATTTTATTTTATTATTAATTTATATATTTATTTTATTTTATTAATTTTATTTAACTTATAGAGGGTTCACACTCTTCACCAAATGACCGAAAAAGAAGAAGACGAAGACGAGCAGAGAAGCTGTCAAGCTGATTCGGTGATGCTTCGTTCCAAACTTCGAAGCTTCCGTTGAACACTTGGAAATTGAACTGTTGATGCCTCAGGGCTTGAAGACTTTCGTTGCTTTATTACAAAGGTATTAATTGGGCCTGAATGAGTAAATTTGGTTTATGGATTTATTAATTTATTTAGTTTTGTAAATTTTTTGTTTTTAATGAATTTTTTTTATTATTTAGTCAAATTATTATACTTTTTAGACTTCTTTCATTAAAATGAGTCAAAAAAATAAAATTTTTTAATCAAAATATAAAAAAAAGTTTAAAAAATACAAAAATAAGTAAAAATAAGCTAATAAATTAAATTTTATAATATTTAAGCTAAAATAAGCACATAAGCCAATAAGTCGTGTTTGTTCAAAGAGGG
>JAOTRH010072536.1:0-17776 GCA_034768845.1 Heliamphora exappendiculata | reverse complement strand
ATTTACTCACTGGGCACTATAAAATGAATGCTTCGTATTATAAAAATATTTTTGAGATCGATCATGCACAAACACATTGATGTGATCTAAATTTTTTTAATATTGCAGAGTTTGTTGACAAAATTATTTGTGCTAATTAAACTCGGGTTGATTAGTTATCGCTAGCTATGTGAGCGAAATATATTTATCTTTAAAAAACAAATAGTAAGTAAGTTTTACATTTATTGTTAAAAAATAAATAGTAAGTAAGTTTTTAAGAGTAAATACTTAGACAAATGCATTTCAATTACGCATTTACTAATATTCAATTAATCTATTTTTTTTAAATGATTTTCTCGACAAATCTTACCGTATAAAAAATTTAAATAAATCTCACGTGCTCTCCTTTTAACATTCTAACACCACATACTATTCTGCCAAAAGCACAACAAGTACCATTAATTCAATTCTATTATGGTAAGAGATCAGCCTTAAGGTTCTTTAATTATATATATTTTTTCTTTTATAATAACCAACTAGAGTTTAAAATTATCTTTTGGGCTTAGTGTGAAATGATAGTAGTAAGAATTCAAAATCAAAATAAATAAAGCTTTTAGACAGGCAATTGACAAAGATTTTAAAAATGAAAAGCTAACCACTGTAAGCAACATGGGCATGTACAACAAAAAAAATGTTATTTGAAATCAAAGGGTAGGTGATCTGGCTCCTCTATTGATAGCCCCACCATGTTTCGTTATTACTTGCATTTCTACCAACTCCACCGTAATTTTCTTCTTAGAATTCTCAACCATCAAGCACTGGTAATGAAAAACAAGAAAATAACATACAATTAAAAATTTCGTTCTAAATTCTCGAGAGAGAAAATTATTTGGGACCAAGTAACAATGTTACATGCTGTTCATTAAATGTCCTTTCTATGTTATTTCGACCGTCATCTTACAATGCTAGCTATGGATTAACACCCGTTCCTCGAACCTTAGATCCCAAATCTAAACTCCCTAAACCCCTCCACCCACCGACCCTTTACTCTTAACACCTTGATGTCGACCCTAGATCCTCAACTTCTAACATCTTCCCCCCCCCAAACCCTAGACCCTTGACTTTGAACCCTAAGATCCCAAATCCCTCGACTCCCATACTCCAAGCTCCTCCACCTTCAATCCTTGACCCTTTAATTCCTAGACCCTTGGACCTTAGAACCTTAGAATCCCAAAACCTTAAAACCTCAAACTCGTGAACCTCTGACCCCTAATCCTCTGACTATTTAACCCCCGGACTCTTTGATCCCCGATCATCGATCCTCAAACCCCTCAAATTCCAAAACCGTGAACTCCTAACCCCGAACCCTAATACCCCGACCCCCGGCCTTGACTCCAATCTCTCGACCCCACCACCACCACCACATCCCTTACCACCACCACTATCATCATTACTGCTGGGACCATTCCTCTATCGGAACCTGCAGAAAAATATTGTCCATTTTGTGTTACGGAGGCGCGTACGATTTTGTTATCCCACAATGAAAAATTCATGTTGGTAAGTGAGTTGAAGGAACATAGTTGGACAATGTAGGATTCATATTTCATGCATTACCCTCTATCGTGTCGAGCTATGTGGTGGAGTCAAAATTCCCATAAATTGTGCCAAATGAATGGACCATTCCTCTAGTAGAGCTCGCACCAAGATATAGCGAGCTTTGCGCTACATGGCACACATAATTTTATTTTTCCGCAACGAAAAAGGCCTCTTGGTAAGATGAGGCTCACCTTATATGCCTCTATTTGGCTTATCTTTTTTTTAAAGCTTTTTGATTAAAAAGCTCTTTAAAAATTCATTTGTTTTATCTCCCACTGTAATTAATTAACTTTTTTCACATATTTTTCCATATTTTCACATTTACTTTTTTTACAAAAAAAAAATTAAAAGCCTACAAAAAAACTTAAGCCAAACAAAGGCTAAAAGTGTGTTGGGCCTAGCTTTTTGTGTAAGATTTTTAATTTTTTAACTTTTTTTATAAAAAAGATGTAAAAAGATATAGAAAGAGTCACTCAATTACAGTAGGAAGCCAAATAAATGGGCTTATTAAGAGACTTTTAAGTAAAAAGTGTTCAAAAAAAGTTAAGCCAAATAAAAGCTAAGTTGAATCTAAAAATTCTAATTGGACCACCACTGTCACCTTACATAGGAATTGTATTTTTGTTAAAAAAATAACAAAATAAAGAATTTTGGTCATTTTTATATAATTATAATTTTATCCTATGAATCATTGCAAATATAGAAATTAGAAATGATAATTTTATTACTAAATTGATTCCTACATTTGTACGAAATATTAAAATAAAAATTATCATTCCCACCTCATTCCATTCCATAGTAATTTCAATCTGAAAGCCATTCTAATTAGAAATCATTCTAAGGATCCAAATACTACCGTACAAATAGTGCTACAAATTTCAAAAAAAAAAATGTTAAAGAGAAGAGTGGTAGCACCCTATTCATTTATAATTGAGCCAACACTCCATCTAGATTATGTGACATTTTCAGCTCCAATTAATGTGTTCACTTGCTTTAATTCATGATGTTGGATTAGTCAATTAATTTCAGTAATTTTGAAATAATGTATATCATTGTTGTCTCATGATATTCTAATATATTAAAATAATTAATAATATTTTGAGTGAGACAATATTAACTTGATTAAATGAGAGATGAAACAATTCACTTAATTTGTATCACATTTCTTCATTCACCGAAATTACATACTAGTCCATAAGAGTTTAAGATGTCTAAATAAATTTTATTGTAGTTAAGAAAATTTCAAGGGTTGGTTCGATGGCCATGACTTAGAATTTGGGAGTTTGTTCTCCCTAAAATTTTAAATTCAAAACTCTTTAAGTGTTATCAATTCTTTCGAACTAGTACATACAAACTTTTGCCTAAGCTTTATGAAAGAAAATTACAAAAGTTATAACTTAGAATTTGGGAGTTTGTTCCCATTAAGATCTTAAATTTGAAACTGTTTAAGTGTTATTAGCTCTTTTAAACTAGTTCATACAAGATTTTGTCTAGCCTTTATTAATGAAAATTACATATATACCCCCCATAAAGTTTAAGCATATCAAATAAATTTTCATTTTAGTTTTAAAAAATAATCATAGGGGGTAGTTTGATGGTTAAAATTTGGGACTTATGAGTTTGTACCATTTAAAATCTCAAGTTCAAAATATCTTAATTATTATCAATTTTTTGAAGTCAGTTCATACGAAAATTTTGCGACAGTTAACCCGAACACTATAAACAAACAAAAAAGGAAAAGAAAAATAAAATAATGTCATTATTGATTGAGTTTCAACAAGCTCTGCGTGTCTTCAAAGCAATAGGGGTTTGAATTTTCCCTCTCTAAAATTAAATATGGAACCTCATTTTTATTTTTAATATATGTGAGTTTCCTGGCATTTTCTCATTTCCCTCTCTTGGTTAGCGATTTTTGACATAATTATCTAAACCCTAGCTTGTTTGGCTAAAGTCAATCCACCATGACGTAGACATCAAGGCTTACCCTAACTATTAGGTTTAAAAAATATGTGGTTTATAGATGACTATTAATTAATTACTAGTATTATTTAAAGGTAGTTTGAAGGTTTGTAGATGACTAGAAATTACTAGTATTTAAAGGGACTTTGAACATAATGTAATTTTATAAAATTAATTTTAAATAATGATTAATTATTTTAAGTATTAATAATTATAATGCATTAAATCAAGTGATTTGTAGATGATTAGTAGTTTCTAGTTTTTAAAGGTACTCTCAACATAATATAATTTTATAAAATTAATTTTATACAATGGTGGTGTTTTGAATTGCTAAAACTAGTAATTTATATATTGTATCTTATAGTAGAAGTTATGAGTGTTTGATAAATATTGTAACTTGTAACTAAAAAAAAATAATAATTATAAATTGTAGAAAAAGTTATGAATTTTTAAAAAAATTTGTATTTTATAGCTAAAATAGTAAAATTAGTAAGATTCTAACAGCTATTAAGAATAGTTTTGACAAGCACCCCAAAGATTAATTATTTTTAAATATTAATAATAATAACATATTAAACAATTTTTAGTGCTCGTCACAATCTTTTAACATCACTAATAGTTAAGAATGTCCCCATAACAGTTTTTGAGTTCTAAACTAGCTAGGGTTTATGAAAATTACAAAATTAAGAATGCCCCCCATAATAGGGTGCAATGACTAATTCTTATTATATTTCTTTTTTTTTTGTTTGTTTAGGGTGTTCTTGTCAATTGAGACAAAATTCTCGTATAAAATAATCTTAAAAAATTAATAACACTTAAAGAGATTTTAAACTTAAGATTTAAAATAAAACAAACTTATAGATCGCAAGTTTTGATCTCTAAACCAATCTTTGGGATTTTCTTGGAATGAAAATATATGAACATCAAGCTTACCTGGCCATTAGGTTTAAAACAAGTGGTTTGTAAATGACTAGTAATTACTTTAACATGCTAGGTTTAAAAATTGTGGTTTGTAAATGACTAGTAATTACTAGTATTTAAAAGCACTTTCAACATAATGTAATTTTATAAAATTAATTTTAATTAAACAATGACTAAATCTTTTAAGTATTAACAATAATAACGTAATAAACAATTTTTAGTAAACTTATCATAATCTCTTAATATCACTAATAATCGTTCTTAGGCACACTCTTAATTTTAATCAAAAGCAATAAAATAATATTTAAAAATTAGAAAATGTGTAGTATTTGTATTTCTTGGCTATGTATATAGGCACATATTTTTTTAAAAAAAGTACACGTTAACTTTTGTTTACTTTTTTAATATAAGGGAGAGTGAAAAGTTAAATTTAAAATGAAAAGTGAGAGAAAAATTAGATGTAGGGCTCATTTGGTTCCAGCTTCAAAACAAACTTTTAGCCTTTTTATTTTAAATGATAAAAACTAAATTATCGTATAATTTTGTTTTTCTTTTTGTGTGGTGCATTAAAGTTACTGTGGGGGTGTTTGTTATTAGTTATATATTATAGCCCTTAGTTTGTAAATTATTAAAAAGTTAAATTTTTTTAAAATAAGAACTTATATTTTTTTATGTAGTGCCCTTGATTCTAAATCCAAAAAGATAAATTCTGTTATTTTAAGTTACTATTTTATAACTTTAATAAATATTTGTAACATAATTACATCTTTTCAGCTAGTTATAATCTATAAGTTCATTATTTCAGCTACAACAAACACCTCTCTTTCAACGAAATGAATTTTTTACTTATTTAACTTAATTTTTTTTAAAAAAAAACTGACTTTAATCAGATTGGCAAACGATGTCCTAATTTGGAAGAGAAAATTGGTATTAGAGAGTTTTTAAAAGATCTTTATTATTTTTTGGTTTTTGTTTTATGATCAATTTTTTTTACTTATTTGATTCACTGCAAATTAAAAAAATAAAGAACCTTAATCAAAAAGTTAAAATTCCATAAAAATGAAAAATATTCATCTTCCTCATAACTTATATATGATAAATAATTAGTCCTAAGGACATGATGGGATATTAATTGGTGGGATTAGAAGGGGTAAGTGATTAAGTGTAAACAGATAATTTTCTCATTCAATTTTACTTTTGCAATATTTTTAGTTTTTTATTTTTTTATTTTAACTAACTTTTTTATATTTCTATTTGTATTTTTTAAATATCTTGAGATAGTTATTAGTGAATTTTTTGTTTCACTTTTTTACTTTTTAATTTTTAAAATTTACTTTTTTACTTTTTAATTTTTAAAATTTACTTTTTTACTTCTTTTGTTCTATTTCTTTTACCTGAATTAATAAGATTAAGTTTAATATCAATTTTTTACTATGCAACATTATTAGTGATATTTTTCTACTTTTACTTTTCAGCGCAAGGATTATCTATTTTTAGTCTCTTCTTCTTTTTTTTTTTTGGACTTTTGGTCTTATTTGAAATTTTTTAATTTTTTGGTCTTATTTAAACTCTTTTATTTTTAGTCTTATTTGAAAAAATGTCAATTGTATTTTCCCAATATACATACATCTAAATATCCAACTACCAAGTAATATAAAAAAAATTAAAATTATGTTATATTCACTCACAAGAAACAATAATAATGTGAGCTTTACTAACCAATAAATAGATTTTTAAGTCACACTCTATAAAAGAATTATTAAATATAAATTTTTTAACAAATAAAAATATTTTTTTATTACAAAGCAGTAAAGTTCTTAAATGTAAGAAGAATATCAATTTTCTCATACAATGAATTTTTGGTCGTAATATTATTATTTTTAACAAATTCTTATCAAAAGAAACAAATGATTATATTAAATTATCAACAATAAGTATTTATCCCATACAATAAATAAACACAAAATTGGACTAAAGTTGAGACATCTAACTCAAAGTATTTAGTATCCCAAGGCTGCTTATCTTTGCTAATGCATTCGGAGACTCCAAACATGACATTAGGTCTTTTAATTTCTTTTTTTAACAAAAAAAATGTTTTCAAAATTATACTTAAATGAAATTGCCGATTACATTTGTCGAATAGTCAGCCTGTTTGGTTTTGAATTTTTTTTTTGGGTGATTGTGACTGCAGTTTTAATATACAAAGTTATAAGAGATTAATTCTATCTGATAAATTTTAATAAATTTAGTCATAATTCAGTGTATTATTCTTAAACTGTTTTTAACATTGTCTGAACATAATTATTTCTCAACTCTGCCGCCAACTTTATCATCTCCGCCGCCGTCGATGCCGCCACTCTTTCTCCAACACCGGTCACTCCTTCTCTATAGGGGTGTTCAAAAAAGCGTTAAAACTGTTAAATCGGTCTGAACCGATTCAAATAGTATGATTTGATTTGATTTTTATGGTGAACAATTTGGTTCTAGTTCCAAATAATTAGGAATTGTTCTTCATAGTTCGGTTTTCATATTAAGCTTAAAAAAATCGTATAGAACCGAATTGATCCGTCACTTATTAATAATGTTTATATTATGTATCTTATATATATAATTTAATAATACTATTTATTTTATTTTACATCTTCTTTTTTTATTTCATCCTTTATATTTTTTTCATAGCATAGTTATATTATATAATTTATAAACTATTGGTAATAGACAAAAATATAATAAAATATAATTCATAATTTATAAAAATAAAAATTTATAAAACAAGTGATAAAATAAAATGTAAAGCAAAATAATATAAATAAAAAAATAAAGATTTGATAGAAATAATAAAACAAATAAATGTATAATTTTTCTAACATATAATCGGTAACAAATACTTACTCTTAGAATTACGATTCCAAATTGGATCTGAACCGTTATTTATCGGTTCGGTTCGGTTCCAATTCCTAAACTCTTGGAACCGTTCAAAACATTTTAATTTTTTGTTTATCTTAAAATCGAATCAAATCGAACCGTAAATACCTCTACTTCTTCGGCACTGGCCACTCATTCTCTGGTGCCGACGCCAACAACTCAATCTTCTTTGGCGAACTCTTCCATTTTTTCTAACATTTATTTCCTCATTCTATTAAACTAATAAATTTATCAATTTAAAATTTTAAAAAAAATTTCTCATTCTATTAAACTGATAAATTTTTTTGAAGGAATTTTGTCAAGAAAATTAAATTAAAGTGATAAATTAATTATTTAAAATGATATATTTCTCCTAGTAATGACGACGCAGTGATAGAGACGTGATAAATTAAAAGTGATAAATTTTTCATTGCAATGGCAATGCCAGTGATGGAGGTGCAGGAGGACGAGGAGGAGGAGCTATGACGGCTAGGAGGAGGAGCAACGACATGTTCCAGATTTGGAGTTGATGATTCACGTCTGGTGGTCGGTGACGGCGAGAAGGAAGAGGAGCAACGGCAATGGCGAGATTTGGAATTGGCGATCTAGATCTGGTAGTCGGCAGTAGTCGTGGCAACCATTGAAGCATATCAAATGAGCAGCAGCAGCAGCATCGATGGTTCAAATATAAATGGAGGAGAAAGAGGGGGGCGGCGGCAGTTAAGAAGAGGAGGAGCAACGGTACCTTGTTTGTGCGATCAGTGGCCGACGACGGGAGTAGGAGAAGATCTGTGTGGTGGTGGTCAATGGCGTCAGCGGCAAAGAGGAGGTGGTGGAGGAGCACCGGCGAGGCCAAGGAGGAGGAGGAGGAAGAGGCAAAGGCTAGGGTTCGTTGCAAACAATGGAGGAAAGAGAGAAGGGTTTTTGAGGGGATATGCAAATAGGGTCATATTTGTACTATTGTAAACAAAATTTTAAAAAATTAGTCAAAAATTTTAAAAAATTCAATAGTATGATTAATTCTTCTGCCACTCTTAAAAATGAAACTAATTACCAATTAACTCTTTTTTTAAGCTCTTCAGAACTATTTAATATTTTGAAAATTATTGATTTTTCTAATTACCATTAATTATTGAAACATAGAAAAGTAAATTCCTTAACTAGAGTTGAACAAAATTTCTTAAAAACAAAAAAATTATATTTTTGCTATGAAACTTATCTTTCTTGTCTATTTTTTTTTCATTTTTAATCAAATTTGTTCTATTTGGTAATTTTTCTAGTTTAGAGAAATTTAAAAAGGAAAATAAAATTTTAAAATATCTATTAAAGACAAAATAAAAAATAAAAAAGCGTTTGTGTATTTTTTTAGACAGTCGTAACAGGCCAATTCAACTACTAGAGAAAAAATAATGGAAACAAAGAAAATTTATAGTTGACTAGGAAAGGATCTAAACTAAAAAATTAGAAAAACAAAAATTGTGCATGAGTAGTAATTATTCAGTCATCTCGGACTATCAAGTAATAAGTTTATGTGATAGTTTCGTATAATATCATAAAAAAAATAATTCACATAATATAAATTATAATTATTTATTTATCAAAAATATCACTTATTATACTCTACATAATACTCCAAGAGTACTGAATAATTTTCAGTAGAAGAGGGTAGCTATATAGTCAACATTCAACAGTCAAACTTCTTGAAAATTTGGGAGCTATATTCAGCATTTGTTTGTTCATATTTTCCATGGGTATTGCGTCTTTGTGAAGTCCTCTTGGCGACTATTTAGGTTGAGTTAGAATTTTTTAGGTGTAAAATGGATTCATTTTCGTAATTAGAATAGCTTATTTTATTATTTTTAATATATGTACTATTAATATAGCGAGAATAATAAGACGTATGATTTAAATTATTAAAATAGATTTATTTGAAATGATAAGGCGTGGCTTGATAGGTTTAGTCAAATAAGAGATTTTTTTTTGTTCAAACCCAACATTCTAAGGATTTATTTAGTGGGTAAAAACTGCTACATCAGCATGCTAACGTGGTATGTTCATACATAAAAGATTAGCATGGCCTGCGCAAGAATGACATGCACAAATAGAAAAATTGTATCAGAGTCAATTCTAGTTTTCATGTAGGGCTCTATGGTAGTGTAGATAGAGGAGTAGAGACTCTGGAGAGTGGTAGAGGCCATAAGGTTGTATACTTTATGCACATTTATGAATTTTTATGTATTCGTTAATAGACTGCCATCTACATTTCAATCAGAAAAAGAATCTAGATCACGCGATAAGAACGTCTAGTATATTTGAGTAGGAGATATTATGACACCATATTCTACATCGGTGGGAGATAGAAAATAATTGTAGTATATAAAAAAATTTATAATTTACTACTAATAAATTGAGCTTAAATTTTAGAGCACGTTGTTAGACTATTTAATTATTTAAATTATTGGGTATCCACTTGATCACATGATATGTATTTAAAAATTTAAGGAGTGATCCTATAATACTATATTCATACTATATTAATGTTTTTTATATATCAACATGACTCGATATATTTTGTTTTCAAGACATAACTCAATATTAAGAGATATGCATGTATTGATTAGACATAGTATAAAGAGACATGCATGTATTGATTAGACATACTATATCAACGTGTGAACGTGTTATTTACTGCCCATGGAATAATTTCTCAGTTAGCCCACCTACCTTGAAATTATTTCTTGCAATGCCACAACATTTTAATAGCCGCACGATCACGAAAGTTCTTCTCTTTGGTACAAGAAGTTTACATGCATCGTGTGGCTGGCAATGCAGTAGAGTAATCCCCTACGCTTTCCTTTCACAAGTTGCGTACACACGCGAAATGGAAGAAAGAGACCGTCACGACCATGAACATAAAGAGAAATTATATGTAGAAGAATTGCGACGAAATCAAACCAAGAAAACTCTACTATAAATCTCTCTCTTTAGCCAGCCGCGGGCCCGTCCTCCAGCAACCACCGCCATGGCCGACGACCACTACTCCCCTCCCTTCTTGCCGCCGCACCGGAAGAACGTGTACGATTTGAACAGCAAGATCATGCTCACAGCGATCGTTTCACTATCCGTCGTCGTCGTAATCGTCACCTTACTCCACATATACGCAAGATGCGTCCTCCGACGCCACGCCCGCCGTAGAGCCGCCATGAGACTGCTCCGGCTGGCGGTTACTCAGCAGAACGGCGGCGGCGAGCCTCCAAAGACCGGACTCGATCCCTCGGTCATCGCCGCCCTGCCTATCTTCGTTTTCAAACACGCCGGCCGGAATGACGAGAGTGAAGCCTCAGGTTCCGGCGGAGTCGAATGCGCGGTTTGTTTGAGCTTCTTGGAGGAGGAGGAAATGGCGAGGCTTTTGCCAAACTGTAACCACACTTTCCACGCAGAGTGTATCGACAAATGGCTAAGTTCGCAGCCGACGTGTCCGATTTGCCGGGCCGATGTGGAGCCTCACAGGCCGCCGCAGTTGCCGCCGCCCGGTGAGGCTTCGGAATGTAGCCCTCCGCCAACAGCTCCGCCGCTGGAACGCGTGAGCTCGACGGCGGAAGGAACGTCGGATGGTGGTGGTGTGGTACAGTCGGCGGCGAAGATCGGTGGTGGGTCGAGCTCGCGGTTGAGTTCGTTCCGGAAAATTCTTAGTAGGGAAAGATCGTCCCGGCGGATTCAAACTGGTGGCGGTGGAGATCAGAATGGAGAAGAAGATCCTGAGAGACAGTGATTAATTATAATTAGGTGAAGATGATCGATCGATTCACTCGCTAGTATTGATTCTCTCTCTTTCTCTCTCTCTATCAATGTTTCTGTATATAATAATTTTGTTGCTGGTGTGGTTTTTGATTTTCTTATTACAAACAATTTGAGAAATGAGAAGAAATAATTGACGAATTTTCCCGGCTCCGGTCATCGGCCGGTGAGAAGAATTTTCCGGTGTGGGTTTTCCTACAGGAATAGTATAGATTGTTCAATTTCTGAATTTCTATATTTTTGTGGACTGTTCTATAATTGGAATTCATCTGTGTAAAGAAAACAAAAAGTTGTGAACTGGTTTTAATTAAGTTTGTGTTTGGGATTTTTTTTTTTGCAAAAAATCAGTTTTTAAGTTGCAGTATTTGACGTATCTACAAAATTTACTAATTTTTTTCAAAAAAAATCCCCTAAACATTCCAAAGAATTTAATTTTTTAAAAATAAAATAACTATAATACTTCTAATTTAAAAAATTAACTTTACTCTCAAAAAATAGAAAAAGTAAAAATAAAAAAATTAGATGTTTAGACATAAAACAAAAAAGAACAAAGTTACCCTAAATAATTTATTCCAAACAATACAATTTCATATTGAAAAACAACGAAAACTCTTGAAAGTCAAGTGTTTTAAGGGTCCCAAACAGGGGCTAAATGGTAAACGAAGCCAAAAATAAATTTGAAAAATTAGGTCTTTTGACTACCGGTATTTTAGATTATTTTGTAGAAAAAAACTTAAATAAACTGTTCCACAAATGTCATTAATGAGTCTTTTTAGTTGGAATTTTCTCCAGGTATGCTTTGAGATACTTTTAGGTTTTGTTTGGTAATTTAATTTAAAGTTAGAATTTTTTAATTTAAGTTACTTTAAATTATATAAGTAAAAAAACAAGAAGGAAAACATTTGGTATAATTTTATCATAGCTTATATGATAGTTGGCTTAAAATGAATCGAAGCCAAATATAGTAGGATAAAGCAACTTAAAGAGTATAAAAGTTATTATACAAGAATTTATTTTTTTATTTTTTCATAATTTAAGATTTTATTTGATAGTTTTTAACGATTAAGTTTTAAAAATATAATTTTTATAAAAAATAAATACATATAGTAAAAGTTATATATGACATTCTTTAAAAAAAATCTTAATAACTGGATTTTCGAATCAATTTACGCGTACATAATTTTTTTAAAAAAATACGAAAGGTATCAAAGTATTTCACTTTAAAATAAAAAATTAATAATACATTAAATTGAAATTTTCAAACAATCACTCATAACTTTTTTTATGATTCCAAAAAAATAAATAAATAAATTAGCTTAAATACTTCTTTCCGAACAGGCACTTATTTACACACTTATAATTTTCTCAATTACACTCATTACATGCATTGTGATTCTTATATTGATTGGGCTTGCCTGATAATTGGTGTGAGTTGGGTGGCATTATTACTAAAATAGAATTAGTTTATGAATTGAAAATAAGGTAGAATTAATAATGAGCTAGTAGTAATTTTTTTATATTTAATTTAGATATAATTAAATAATGAATTAGAAAAAATTATGTTTGATTTGGATGAAATTAAATAATGTGGGATAAGATTAAATTGAATAATTTTTAACATTATTTGTGTATTAAATAAATAATAAAATAATATTTTTTGTTATTTATCGCAAATCGCAACCCTAAAATCGCAACGCCGACCTCCAACGAGCAACCACCAGCGAGCCTCCTTTTGCAACATCGACCTTCGACGAGCCTCGTCAAACATCTCTTTTGCATCGATGATCACCGATGACTTTCGTTGCAAAACTAATTGAAAATCAAAAGCAAAGAATTGTCCTTTTGTAAAATTAGATATTGGCCATTGACTCGTTTTGGATGACACGTGTCACGATTTGAGAGTCATACCGCTAAGTTTTGTTCACCTGCGAACATCAATTCTAAGAATTGCCTCTCAGGATCCCTTCACATCTCTTTCATTTTTCTTCGTGTCTCTAGCGTTGTCCTCCTTTCGTGTCTACGGTGCTGTCCTCCTTTTGTGTCTCGGTCTACAGCAATACCAAGTCTGATATAAATGCTCTTACAAAGGATAAAAACGTCTAAGTAAAATAATTTACCTAGACTAGATTACCAGTTCTAGATAAACTGGGAGATTACTAAGATGGACTTTGGGTGGGATTCATAATTCGCTCGTATTGTTAGTCCATCCCAAATAAATCAAAGCAAATAAGAGATTAAGTGATTCGAGAAATTAATAATCCAAATCGGCTTATTATAAAGATTAACAAAAATAACCATAAACTCTTATAAAAAAGGTAGTGCTTGGTATTGCTAAAATTAGTAGTTTATAGATTATAGTTTATAATAGAAGTTGTGAGTTTTTCATAAATATTATAATTTGTAACAGAAATTGAAGATAGAGTAGTTATAAGTTGTAGTAGAATTTGTGAGTGTTTAAAATAAATTTATAATTTATAATTAAAATTAATAGTAGTAATTTAAAAATTACAAACAGTAATTTTAGAAAATACCCCATATTATAAAAACAGTTGACGTAAAAAGAAGTTTAATCGGTATATATGGGCCTCCTTCGGCAACTTATTTTTAAGTTAGATTTTTTTTTTAAAATCGTTTTAAGTTAAATAAGCAAGATATTCCTTTGGTGAACTGTAGAGATAATTTTAAATCAAAAGACAGTCAGTTAAAAAAACTTAGGTTAAAGTAACTTTAAGTCCAAAAAAATTTAAGTCAGAAAAAGTTGTTTTAATCTTTTAAAATTATTTTTACGTAGTTTTATATTTAATATAAATATTATTAAATAGATTTTGACGAGTAGATACATAGTTTTATATTTAATATAAATCTTGTTAGATATATTTTAACGAGTATATTTTAAAAATATAATTTTTATAAAATCGGATGTGTATAATAAAAGTTACGATTTTTTTAAAAAAATATATAAAATTATTTCATGTAAAAAACAGAAAGGTTAAAAAGTTAAAAACATTTAGGTTCCCAAACGAGATTTTTTGATTTTTTAACTTTATGTCAAAAGACAAAAAGTTGAGCTTTAAGCCCCTTGCCAAACGAAGCCTTAGTGTTTGTTTAAGATGTTTAAAAAATTTGGCTTTTAAGAGATTTAGTTTTTATCTGAAAAAATAGGAATAAAAAAAAGTTAGATTATTTGGGATAATTTTTTGTATTAGTTTTTTTTTTTTGCATTTTTACTTTTTATTGAAATGTTTAAAATGCTCTTATTTCTAGTTTTTAAGTTGTAGTGTTTTGTATATTGATATGATTTTTTTTACTTTTGTGAGTAGGGTTGACTTTTTTATGTAAGAGTATTATAGTAATTTTGTTTGAAAAAAAAGTTAGAGTGTTTGAGATAATTATTGGTTTTTTTTCTTGAATTAAAAGATTAAAAAAAAATTAATTAGTTTTTTTGTGAAACCAAACAGTACAATTTAAAATTTGACTTTTTAACAAAACAAATTAACTTAAAAACTAACCCAAACAGGCCCCTAGTCTAGTTGGTCAGAAATGTCGCTTGCGATTTTTATTTGTTTTCTTTGATTTTTGTTGCTATTTTTCTTTCAGTTTTTTTGATTTTTTTTATGTCGAAAGAAATTTAAAAAATTATGCATTTCGGTGCAAATAAAAAAAAATTCAAAAGTCAAAAAGCCTACTCGGTGACTTTTTTCATCTCGTCTGAATTTTTTACTTCTATTTTTTTAATTCACTTTTTTTATTTTATTTTCTTGAATTCTTATTATGTGAGAAATCTAAAAAATATATTCATTTAGATTAAAATATGCTAATAAAAGTTCACTAAAAAACAAAAAACCCATATTAAAACAGCTAGACCAAACACATGGTTAGAATCATCCACGTTTTTTAACGTAAAAAACTAAGACTTAAACATTGGTACCAAACAAGGCATTAAAAAAACTTTGGCGTTTGGTGAACAGAAAGATGATTCAGTACGTACATGATAGGGATGGCAATGTGCAGTCCATGTGCACAAAATTGATTTTTAGCCTCAATTTTTCAAGCATTGACCTCATAATTGAGCCAAGCCCCCCAAAAGTTTATCGCTGGTAAAAATTAGTAATTTATATATTATTATTTATAGTAGAAATTATAAATTTTTGATAAAAATTATAATTTATAGTTAAAATAAAAAAATAATTATAATTTATACAAAAAATTATGAGTGTTTAAAAAATATTATAACTTATAATTAAAATTAATAATAAAAAATTAAAAAGTACTGGCAATAATTTTTCCAAACACCCTGATACATTTTATGGAGCTGCTAAATACATTTTATTGTTGGTAAATATAAAATCTCCCTACATTTTATTGTTGGTAAATATTTGCAAACTCCCCCTCAAATTTTGCATTTAAAATTTATTTTATAATCTAACTTAAAGTTAGATTTTTTTTAATTTTTATTTATTTTAAGTTAAATTAACAAAAAGTTTGGTCTTGTTTAGAATAAGTTTTTATTTATTTATTTTTATTTTTAGCAAACTTTTCTCACATTTTAGCCAAACTATTTTATTTTTTGTTTCCTCTCGTTTGAGATGAGTTGAATATTTTTTTTTAATTTTTTGATCAAATTTTTACTTTTTGATTAATCTCATTTAGACGATTTAAAAAAGTTTAAAAAAATAGTCAAAAGTTGAAAAAGCTCATAAGAGAAAATTTTAAAAAAACAAAATTTCAAAATTTAACCAAAACAAGACTCTGTTCATTTTAAAAAAATGTTTGAATCACCATGCAAGAGGAAAAAAAGCTTGTAATTTAATAGTTGACTTTTTGTGTGATTTTAAGCAAAAAAAAAAAGAAGCTAAAAACACCTACTTTAAGCCAAAGCTGAATGAGGCTAATAAAATTTAAATTCTCCACATTTTATTTGAGAGTGTAACAATATTCATAACATTGAGTCAAAAACCTCTTAATACTTATTACCTGATACATTTTATGAAGGATGTATTTTATATATTTTGAATACAATTTAGTTTGTAAATTAATTATTTTGAAAAATTATTTATTTTGAAGGTGTTGAGCTCGTAAGTACTTAACTTTAATTTCAGTACTTAAAAACGTGACTTTAAAAGTGAATTTCAAAGGAAAAGACTTTATTTACTTATTGCAAATCTATATTATATATTATTACAAAAAGTTATTAATTCTTTGAATTTAAAAGTCCTAATTCAATTTTATTTTAAAAATTGAGTTTTTAAAAGAAATAAATATATGTGTCCCAATTTGATTGGTTCTTATTCATAAATTTTTATTTTTTAAATTGTCTTTAAACTATTTCTTAATTATTTTTTAAATGGGTTTAAAGATAATTGACAATAAATTCAAATTTAAAATAATTCTAATACATTTCATAATTAGTTTTTAACAAAAACCATTCCTAATATATTCAATATATATAATCTATATTTTTATATTATATATCACATCATTTTATAAGTTCATTGACTTCAAAGCCCTAATTTATTTTTATTAATTTTTAAAATAAATGAATGCATATGTCCAATACTAATTGGGTTTTTTTATTGACTTTGAATTGTTTGCATTAATTAAAATCTTTTTGAAATAAAAAGTTTATTTGACTATTGGTTTTTAATTTTTCATTCACTCTTTTATTTTTAAGTTGAAGTATTTAATATACATAAATATTCATATCATGTATTATTTTTATTTCTTTATAATTTCTTTACAAAATGTGATATGCCACTACAAAAATTATTAGACATTAATTAAATATATCAAGTTGTAGCAATAAATCACAAATTCAATTATTAAGTTATACTATATGAATTTACTAGATTCTAAACATCATAATTTTTTTAATAACTTAATAAAATCAACAAAAATATGTTATAAATTATTGCCTCAGTATGATCATTTTAAATAGAACAAATTTATTTGAAAAGATTATTTAAAGATATATTAATTTTGTATCTTTTACAATCTAAAATTTATAATTACCATTATAACAAAAATTTCAATTACTCTAAGACTATTTATTTTGATTATTTGAAGTAAATTAATAATTTTTTTTTGTAAATTTGACAATATATAGAATAACCATTTTGTTACCATTTTAACAAATATTGAATTATAAATTTTATCAAGTATTTTAAGTTTAATTAGCATCAAGTTAAGTAGAAATTATTTATATTTATTTAGAAAGGAGCCGATAAAACTAATTTATTATTAAAAAAATATAATAAATAAAACTTTAAAATCTATAATTTATTTTGGTGCTATAAAAAGACTTAAATAATATATTATTATATTTATTATTTTCACCCCGTGTATACAGCACGAGTTGATTACTTGTAATTGCTTGTGTAAAAACTAGCGGAGAGAAAGGAATTTGAACCAAATTAAGGCAGCATTGCGAGATCGATTTTTTGTTCAAAGTTCAAGAGAAAGGAGAGGAACCACTGTCGAATGATGATTTTACGAAAGTACGATCATCAATGGCTAATATTTCTTTGTTACTATCGAATTTAAAATTTGTTGGGAGACAATCCAACGCTAAAAATATATACATGCTCGGTGATCCAGAAAATACATTTTTATTAACTTTCAA